>CAXITT010000296.1:887327-900656 GCA_964033795.1 Lymnaea stagnalis
GTACTTGGGTGGGCTAACATCTAGACCCTGTCATACCGAGGTAACCTGTACTTGGGTGGGCTAACATCTAGACCCTGTCATACCGGGGTAAACCGTACTTGGGTGGGCTAACATCTAGACCGTGCAATACAGGGGTAACCCAGACTTGGGGGGTGGGGGGCAAGGTCAATCTTTTTACAAAGGTGTTTTCAAATAAATCATTTTCTTTAACTGTTTTTTTAATGTGGTGTTTCTTTTTTTTTTTTGGCTAATTTTTGTGTGACGCGGTGAGCCTGGCCTTACAACCCGGTCCTGACTTCGCTGACCTGATGTCTAGCCTCGGCCTAATGTCTAGCCCCAGCCTGATCTCTAGCCCCGGCCAGATGTCTAGCCCCAGCCTGAAGTCTAGCCCCAGGCTGATGTCTAGTCCCAGCCTAAAGTCTAGCTCCGCCTGATGTCTACCTCAGGCCTGATGTCTAGCCCCGGTCTAGTGTCTAGCTCCAGCCTGATGTCTAGCCCCGGCCAAAAGTCTAGCTCCAGCCTGATGTCTAGTTCCGGCCTAAAGTCTAGCTCGGGCCTGATGTCTACCTCCGGCCTGATGTCTATCTCGAGGCTGAAAGCCCCGGCCTGATGTCTAGCTCCGGGCTGATCACTGGATCCTTAATTAAAGTTGATAACATGAAATAGTTGATAACAGCACATACATTGGCCTTTAATCTATGTTTGGTCAATGGAAACTGTAACGACCTAAAAAAACGTTTTTGAGCCAAGATTAAAGTGTATCTTTGGTTTTTATCAAAAGTCTTTTCCCGAGCTGTTTAAGTTTTAGATAAAAAAAATCTTAATATAAAAAAGCAGTCCTCAAGCTTCACTTACTGTTCCCCCCCCCCCCCCCCACCCGGGAGCTGGAGTGTGCCATTTGCTGGCCAAGCTCAGCTCAGGCACCACTGTGGACAAACATTTTTAGCTCCAGATCAGTTATAGCTCTGATCCAAGCTTCAGCAAGAAAAAAAAATATAATAAAAAGAACTTAAGTCAAATATTAGGTATCTACCACATAATCTGCAGACCATCAGTGTTAATTTTGAATCTGTAGTTTGACAATCTCTTTCTAATCTATCCTTTGACAATCTATTTCTAATCGGTCATTTGAGAATCTATTTCTATTGTGTCCTTCGACCATCTATTTTTAATCTGTGCTGTGACGATCTATTTCTAATATGTCCTTTGACAATATATTTCTAATCTGTTCTTAATGACCGAATTAGTTACATGGTTATCTCTTTTTATCACATGCTCAAAATTACTGTTGATTTTATTCACTGCAATGACGTAAATAGGGATGCGTTCAAAGGATCATGATAATTATTTTTACATTTTTATTTTGGCAAAGGAAGAAGGGCTGGTTGATCAGGGCGTTGGGTGTTTAAAAAAAGTGTTTATTATTTTTACTTGCTCATTTTATTAACTAGGCGTATGAAATGAATTTACAAGCAACTATAAAGGGTAGACGAGTGGGGCAACATAACAGATGGAAGAGTGGGTCAACATTTTCATCAACACCAGGAACAGAAACATTGCAAATCCCATCTACATGCATAGGAGCCAAAATGATCAATAAATTGATCGTGGGCCCTTAAGATATAGAAGAAGAAGAAGAAGAAGAGTTGGGCAACATAAGAGGTGACAGAGTGGGTCAACATAACAGGTAGAAGAGTTGGGCAACATAACAGTTAGTAGAGTGGGAAACATAACTGGTAGAAGAGTGGGAAATATAGGTGGTAAAGGAATGGGCAATATAGTTGTTAAAAGAGTAGGAAATATAGCTTGTAAAGGAGTGGTGTAACATAGCTGTTAGAAAAGTGGGAAATATAGCTGGTAAAGGAGTTAGGCAACATGCCTGATGGAAAGGGAGGCATACATTTGAAAAAAAATAATTAAAAAAATAACAGAAAGTACAATTTATAATTTTTATTATATTTTGAAAAATTAATTTGTTTAAATTTTTGTAGCTAGGAGCCGTAAGAAATGTAACCAGCTCCAGTTCCAGACAAAAAGACCCCGCTGCAGAGCTCAGAAGTCCAGCTAAAAGCTTCACATCAAATGCTTTGTTTCCTTATTATTTTAAAAATCATGTTCGTTTAATTTATTTGTACAATTAATTAATTTGGAAATGTAATGAATTATAATATTTCATTAATGTGTTGTAACACACCTACTCTGACATGGCGTGGGAGCTTATTTCTTATGCTGTGGGTTATGTCAGTAGTATGGTTACTTGTGTTATGTTGATATTTCAGGATGCCGACTAAGGCTTCTTCATTCTTCCACTTATAATCCGGTCACGCAAATAAGAATACTGAATCCTGGTTAAACTTACAGTACTTTATTGAACACACTTTATATTGATAATATTAATAAATAATCCTTGCATGAATGTAATTTCACATATATATCTATAGTATTCCATCATTAAGAAAGATACGTCCTCACACTACTGTCAACTGTCTAATCACACAGCTCTCACGCTACTGACTCTACTGCTCTGCGCTCAGCTCTCACTATCTCAGTCAACTCATACTTTATTACCAGCAAAGCGTGCAAAACAACCGCTCTGACAAAAACAAAAACATAATTTTACTCTCCAAAAACGTGGAGTTCACATTTGCATCTCAAAATACATGGTCAACACAATTCACTGTTCACTCATGCTACCTCTCTGTTTTCATGTGAAAACATAGTCCGTTACATGTGTAAATTCCATTAATTTGTACATTTCATTAATTTTTAAAATCCATTAATTTGTATATTTCATTAATTTGTAAATGTCCCTAAATTTTACATTTCGTTCTTCTTCTTCTATATCTTAAGGGCCCACGATCAATGCATTGATCATTCTGGCTCCTATGTATGTAGAGGGAATTCGCAATGTTTTTGTGCCTGCTATTGAAGAGGATATTTCACTGGTCGCAAAGGCTACTCAGCGTGGATATCATGAACTGGGGGCTGGAAGGCCTGAGGCAATGGACGCAAATGTGTCAAGTGTTTTCGCCTCAACTGTGCCTTTTGGAAGATTGTTCCCTTCCTTGATAATTTCTACATTTCATTAATTGTACATCTAATTAATGTGTGCAGTTCATTGTACAATTTTCTTCGATTTGTCCATGTTCATTTATTTCTAGGGCGGGGGCAAAAAAAATCGATTAACTTTCCAGGGGGGCGCAAAACATTTTTAGTAATGTTTTAATATAGTTTTAATTTACTGTAGTGTATTTGTATGGTGAACGAATGGACAGGACATCAGCTTAGTTACTTTCTCTTTATTTTCTCTTTACTTTAATACATTTTTTGTCTATTTTTGTCTAAACATTTTTTATCCAATCAATCCAGGGGGGGCAAGTGCCCCACCTTGCCCCTACCTGCGGGCGCCCATGCCCCCCCACCCCAACCATCTGTTTTAGTAAAAGCTTAGGAAAACGTTGTCCCTCTATTTGACCAATGTCAGTTTGCCCGCTCTAATCAGACATTTCTTTTTTTTAAAAAACCAATAACATGCCATAGATAAATCCCCATACTTAAACTGTGGCCAGTAATGATATATGGTTTTAGAACCGCCGGCTCTGATCCATTACCTTTAAATATCCGGCATTTTTTGTCATCTAAATCTGACCCCCGCTCTCCATCTCGTGCGCAACCATGACCATTACTTTCAAACGTCCAGTTACAATTAATGAACAAAGCAAGGGGAGTAATTGGACGGGGCAGAGTTACAGACGTCACGCAATGCTCTACTCTCTAATCGGCTTGCCTTACCTTTGAGTACTTAATGAAAAAAAAATCTGCTTCTGTGGCGCAATGCTTCTCAAACTATAACTATTGATGCTTAATCACAGAAACTTTTGGCAGATATCAACGATGCATCGAACAGGGGCCAAACGTTAAGACGTCACCGTGTCAAGACAAAACACACGTATGGTGTCAAGATAAAAACGAGTGTCATCTGTTTTCAGCGGATGTTCCCTTTACGGTAGCTGCCGAGAAATGCTATCTTAGTCTGACTGTCTACAGTTTTCACAGAGGAATGGTTTAATTCTTTAAATTTTCTTTTTTTTTTAAAAATCTTTTAGCAAGGTTTCTTCTCACAAACCAAAGTTTGTCCTCACACCACCAAGGTTTGTCCTCACACCACCAAGGTTTGTCCTCACACCACCAAGGTTTGTCCTCACACCACTAAGGTTTGTCCTCACACCACCAAGGTTTGTCCTCATACCACCGATGTTTTGTTCTTTTACCGCCAAGGTTTGATCTCTTAACACCAAGATTTGGTCTCATACCACCAAAAAGCTGTTTTACTCCATTTTCAACTTCAATTTGCCAGAATAGTCTTCAGCAAATACATTCCATTCGCTTCTGCTGGTGCAGATGATTCTGCTGGTGCTCGTGTTGATGATTCTGCTGGTGCTGGTGGCGTTGATGGTGTTGGCAGCCTTATTCTCATCATGCAGTTCTTCAACTTACTTGACATTCGTTGACATTTTATGAGGCTTTGTTTACAACATTCCTACTCTTGTCAAATGTTATCCAATGATCTTATCTTTCTATTCTTGTCAAATGTTATCCAATGATCTTATCTTTCTATTCTTGTCAAATGTCATCCATTGATCTCATCTTTCTATTCTTGTCAAATGTTATCCAATGATCTCATCTTTCTATTATTGTCAAATGTCATCAATTGATCTCATCTTTCTACTCTTGTCAAGTGTCATCCAATGATCTCATCTTCCTGTCTCCAGGCTTTATTTATACCAGATACTTGTGCCTATTCCAACAATCATCATTAATGGTCAAATTTCAAATCACCCGAGTCGAGTCGATCTTTCGATCCACCCCAAGCTGTATGGGCGCCCCTGGCTGAATGCTATGCCGATACAGCTTATGTGTGATATTATAATCAGATAGCAGCTCAAGTCTGATGTCTGTGTAAGCTTTTTCCCCCATTGCACCCCAAATTGAAATCATGTGATCACTCACTCTAGCTCTCCAAACAATCTGCACACATTTAATTTTAAGCATTCACGAAAACCGCTCACCACGTCCAGTCTTACATCGTGACGACAACACAGGACAATCAGGTCTCAAAGTCCAGTCAATACACAGAACAATAATCGTCAGCAACACATGCTATCGTATCACGGTTATATATTTTTTAGGTGCTAAATCGATTTCATACCTCGATTTAAATCAGAACATAAATATATGAATGCCACTTGAAGAACGATATGATGCTTGGAAAGATACCATATCCCATTATGAGGTAACATAAATAACATAAACATATATTCATTTATTTATATACCGGTAATTATGTTTTCTTCTTTCTATAATTACTTCCAAAATGGTAATTAAAGAAAATAATCTCAGACCCGAAACCAGAAACCCACCGAGATCATCAGCGTCACGTGTTGACAGTTCATCTCATTTCCCAGTCCGACCATCAAACAGTATCAACATCGTAAATTACTTTCATGAGACTAGACCAGAGCCTTCTTTACAGAGGCCCACATTACAGAAGCCCACTTTACAGAGGCCCACTTCCTCCGGTTTTGACCATTCACTGTATGCATGGTTCCTGACATCAGCGGCGGATCCATACATGAGAAAGTTGGCCAGTGTGTTTGAAAATGTTTATCCTTCATGTATCGTCATGTATTCTGCTACCGTCGTTTGACGTCAGTCCGAGGCCAGCTAGTTCAGGAGATTGGAAATGGCGCATAGGGGCAGCTTACTATAATCAAATTAAATTGACCATAAGAATCGTCTAAAAAAATCCTGTATAATTTGGTGGTCAACATTGATTTGCCGACAGATGAGAGAATGTATCGACACATAAGGGACATATTTAGACATGTCAGAGAAATGTGTGGACATATAAAGGAAAGCTGTCGATATATGAGAGACATTTGTGGACATGTGAGAGAAATATGTGGACATTTGAAAGTAATTTGACAACATTTGACAGAAATTTATCGACATATCAGGAAATTTGTCAATATATGAGAGAAATTTACAGACACGGGAGAGAAATTTGTTGACACATGAGAGTAGTTTGACGACATATAAGAGAAATATGTCAACTTATTAATGGGGACCCTTGCATTTTCACGTATTCTTCCCATCAGCCCACCCCACACCGCTCAAACATGTCCGTCTCCATTTCCCTAACTGTTTCCATAAACCTATGGCGCCCGGTGTGTCTTACACTCACGCAGTCGCACCAGAAAGAAGAGGACATTGAAAACAACTCAATTCCCAGTGTGGTTTCAATCCACCGTTGGGTCAAACTCGCCCCCCTCCCCGCCCAAATGGACCCCCCCCCTTTCTTTACGCCACTAAACCTACAATCAATTTGGGCGCGTCCACTCCAATCCTCACCACCATTCCACCCAGTGTGGTTTCAATCCCCCGTTGGGTCAAACTCGCCCCCCTCCCCGCCCAAATGGACCCCCCCCCCTTTCTTTACGCCACTAAACCTACAATCAATTTGGGCGCGTCCACTCCAATCCTCACCACCATTCCCCTTCCCCCGACGGAAAAAGCTCTACCCCCCCGGATAAACTAAAAATACCGGTCGCTGGCAATCTCCAGCTGCCGAGGAGAGAGAGAGAGAGAGTCCGCCGAGAAACTACTTGAGTTAAATACTAACAGTGAACGGGTCTGAAAATTCAATTTGGATCAGAAACCGAAAACTGATTTGTGGACCCACGGGAGTGCTTTTCGATTTGTCATGTTTACAACTCCGATATTAACCACAGCTTGATCCCATCAAAGCCATCCGACATGTTGGAATAATCATTTCAACGATTTTAGTATCAAAATTAGTTACTCACGGGTTTTTGGGTCGTTTGATGGGAAGGTGGGTATAAGGAGGTGGGACGAGTCGGACGGCTCAAAGGACTGTTGACGACTTGGGGGGGGGGGATCCTAAAATTATCGAGCAGCCATTCAAGGGACTTAATAAATTTATTATTTAATTCTGTCTCCATTAAAGTGTCATTATAACCCACAAAGATACGTCATTTTCAGAGATTCTCATCCCTTAAAAAACAAGCCGCAAGGAATTTCTATTAGATTAATGGCCCTATTGGTGAGTTGGGAATTAGATGCAACAAACTAGCGAATGCACTTATAAAATATATATATTGTATGGCATCTTTCCGTCTGCGGGAGACGATGGATTATCTTTATAGCTTGCAGCCTTTGGTGTGGCTGGTGAGACCAATCCTCGAATGGCAGTCTCTGTTACATTTCCCACACACGAATGCGGTGGAGCAGTATTTACCGGCCTTCCTCCCCGCTCTTTTTGCACCTGTTTCCGCCCTGTTTTGATCCTCGGCGTGTAGTGATCCTGCCTTCACGATGTCCGCCATGAGGATCGATCCTCTGCCAACTCCTCCCAGTTTGAGATGTCGATGTTAGAGGACTTCATGCCTCTTTTGCATATGTCTAAGTATCTCAGACGAGGCCGTCCAACTGACCTTTTCCCTGTCGCCAGCTCGCTGTATAGCACGTCCTTTGGTATGCGACCAGATTGCATACGCTTGACGTGTCCAAGCCAGCGGAGGCGTCTTTGGATTAGCATGGCTGGGACGCTACACATGTTTGTTTGGGACAGGACATCCGTGTTGGGGACTTTGTCTGGCCATTTAATGTCAAGGATGTGGCGCAGGCATCTGAGGTGGAAGCCATTGAGCCTTCTTTCGTGTTTAGAGTATGTGGTCCACGACTCACATCCATACAGAAGTGTGCTCAGTACGTATAGATTGAGCATTTCAGTGTAGTCCATTCATCCAAAAGTTTGAAGCCCTTTGGTCCACTAGTTCTATCTTAGAGACGGCTCATATCAGTGACGTGTAAACGGATCTGACAGCGTCATGGAGGAAGGGACTTTATTTTTAACTTCCACAGACGAGTTGTTGTCCTACACACTACCTATATTGTCTACAGAGAAACAAGAGGGGAACCCCTCGCCCCCACCCACCCACACACTTCAATGCTGATATCTACCAGGTACAAATTATGACATTACTTCAGTGAGCTATTGAGAAGCTTAAAATATGTGTGTGCAATGGGTCCGGGGGGGGGTTGTGGGAGTGTTTAGCGGAAGCAAATGAACCGGAAAAATTGATCAAGCTAAAAGAATAAAAGATGGAATGGGTACATGAGTNTGACATTACTTCAGTGAGCTATTGAGAAGCTTAAAATATGTGTGTGCAATGGGTCCGGGGGGGGGGGGTTGTGGGAGTGTTTAGCGGAAGCAAATGAACCGGAAAAATTGATCAAGCTAAAAGAATAAAAGATGGAATGGGTACATGAGTGTCAATGCAGACTTTAGTGTAAGGAATATGTCTGTACGCTGTGACTGTGAATGCAGACTTTAGTGTAAGGAATATGTCTGTACACTGTGACTGTGAATGCAGACTTTAGTGTAAGGAATATGTCTGTACACTGTGACTGTGAATGCATACTTTAGTGTAAGGAATATATCTGTACGCTGTGACTGTGAATGCATACTTTAGTGTAAGGAATATGTCTGTACACTGTGACTGTGAATGCAGACTTTAGTGTAAGGATTATGTCTGTACGCTGTGACTGTGAATGCAGACTTTAGTGTAAGGATTATGTCTGTACGCTGTGAGTGTGAATGCAGACTTTAGTTTAAGGAGTATGTCTGTACGGTAAAAAAAATGGCCTCAAAAGTTTGTTTATTTTTAAAATGGAAATTATGTTTGTGTGTAGTATTTAGTACTGTCATGGAAACATGTGCAGTCACGTACCAGGGGGTGGGGGGTAGGGGGGTAGGTAGCACTAATTCGGATTCTTATGAATGTCGTTAACTAAATGCATATTGTGCCAAATAACTTCAGTAGTTGGAAAGTTCACAAATTGCAGCCCTTGTTTGGCCAGTCGTGACTAGTTGGGATGAAAAAAAAACTATTTCCAAATATGATATTTGCAGACTTGCCCTCTATCCAACTATTTCCTTCTTTACTGACAAATGTCCCTCACGCCCAAGCTCATCATCTACTCACACAATGTCCAGCAGGGACCCCCCCCCACCAGCAAGCCATCAGCTCAAAGCGTCTCCACTGGTCAATATTTACCCGTTCGGCCAATTTTCACATGTCCACAATCTTTAAGATAGGATGGGTCAGCATAACGACCATATTTGAGATGGGATGGGTCAACATAACGACCATCTTTGAGATGGGATGGGTCAACATAACGACCATCTTTGAGATGGGATGGGTCAACATAACGACCATCTTTGAGATGGGATGGGTCAGCATAACGACCATCTTTGAGATGGGATGGGTCAACATAACGACCATATTTGAGATGGGATGGGTCAACATAATGACCATCTTTTAGATGGGAGGGGTCAACATAACGACCATCTTTGAGATGGGATGGGTCAGCATAACGACCATCTTTGAGATGGGATGGGTCAACATAACGACCATCTTTGAGATGGGATGGGTCAACATAACGACCTTCTTTGAGATGGGATGGGTCAACATAACGACCTTCTTTGAGATGGAATGGGTCAACATAATGACCATCTTTGAGATGGGATGGGTCAACATAACGACTTTCTTTGAGATGGGATGGGTCAACATAATAACCATCTTTTAGATGGGATGGGTCAGCATAACGACCATCTTTGAGATGGGATGGGTCAGCATAGCGACCATCTTTGAGATGGGATGGGTCAACATAACGACCATCTTTGAGATGGGATGGGTCAACATAACGACCATCTTTGAGATGGGATGGGTCAACATAACGACCATCTTTGAGATGGGATGGGTCAACATAACGACCATCTTTGAGATGGGATGGGTCAACATAACGACCATCTTTGAGATGGGATGGGTCAACATAACGACCATCTTTGAGATGGGATGGGTCAGAATAGCGACCATCTTTGAGATGGGATGGGTCAACATAACGACCATCTTTGAGATGGGATGGGTGAACATAACGACCATCTTTGAGATGGGATGGGTCAACATAACAAACATCTTTGAGATGGGATGGGTCAACATAACGACCATCTTTGAGATGGGATGGGTCAACATAACGACCATCTTTGAGATGGGATAGGTCAGCATAACGACCATCTTTGAGATGGGATGGGTCACATAACGACCATCTTTGAGATGGGATGGGTCAGCATAGCGAACATCTTTGAGATGGGATGGGTCAACATAGCGACCATCTTTGAGATTGGATGGGTCAACATAACGACAATCTTTGAGATGGGATGGGTCAACATAACGACCATCTTTGAGATGGGATGGGTCAGCATAACGACCATCTTTGAGATGGGATGGGTCAACATAACGACCATCTTTGAGATGGGATGGGTCAACATAACGACCATCTTTGAGATGGGATGGGTCAACATAACGACCATCTTTGAGATGGGATGGGTCAACATAACGACCATCTTTGAGATGGGATGGGTCAACATAACGACCATCTTTGAGATGGGATGGGTCAACATAACGACCATCTTTGAGATGGGATGGGTCAACATAACGACCATCTTTGAGATGGGATGGGTCAACATAACGACCATCTTTGAGATGGGATGGGTCAACATAACGACCATCTTTGAGATGGGATGGGTCAACATAACGACCATCTTTGAGATGGGATGGGTCAACATAACGACCATCTTTGAGATGGGATGGGTCAACATAACGACCATCTTTGAGATGGGATGGGTCAACATAACGACCATCTTTGAGATGGGATGGGTCAACATAACGACCATCTTTGAGATGGGATGGGTCAACATAACGACCATCTTTGAGATGGGATGGGTCAACATAACGACCATCTTTGAGATGGGATGGGTCAACATAACGACCATCTTTGAGATGGGATGGGTCAACATAACGACCATCTTTGAGATGGGATGGGTCAACATAACGACCATCTTTGAGATGGGATGGGTCAACATAACGACCATCTTTGAGATGGGATGGGTCAACATAACGACCATCTTTGAGATGGGATGGGTCAACATAACGACCATCTTTGAGATGGGATGGGTCAACATAACGACCATCTTTGAGATGGGATGGGTCAACATAACGACCATCTTTGAGATGGGATGGGTCAACATAACGACCATCTTTGAGATGGGATGGGTCAACATAACGACCATCTTTGAGATGGGATGGGTCAACATAACGACCATCTTTGAGATGGGATGGGTCAACATAACGACCATCTTTGAGATGGGATGGGTCAACATAACGACCATCTTTGAGATGGGATGGGTCAACATAACGACCATCTTTGAGATGGGATGGGTCAACATAACGACCATCTTTGAGATGGGATGGGTCAACATAACGACCATCTTTGAGATGGGATGGGTCAACATAACGACCATCTTTGAGATGGGATGGGTCAACATAACGACCATCTTTGAGATGGGATGGGTCAACATAACGACCATCTTTGAGATGGGATGGGTCAACATAACGACCATCTTTGAGATGGGATGGGTCAACATAACGACCATCTTTGAGATGGGATGGGTCAACATAACGACCATCTTTGAGATGGGATGGGTCAACATAACGACCATCTTTGAGATGGGATGGGTCAACATAACGACCATCTTTGAGATGGGATGGGTCAACATAACGACCATCTTTGAGATGGGATGGGTCAACATAACGACCATCTTTGAGATGGGATGGGTCAACATAACGACCATCTTTGAGATGGGATGGGTCAACATAACGACCATCTTTGAGATGGGATGGGTCAACATAACGACCATCTTTGAGATGGGATGGGTCAACATAACGACCATCTTTGAGATGGGATGGGTCAACATAACGACCATCTTTGAGATGGGATGGGTCAACATAACGACCATCTTTGAGATGGGATGGGTCAACATAACGACCATCTTTGAGATGGGATGGGTCAACATAACGACCATCTTTGAGATGGGATGGGTCAACATAACGACCATCTTTGAGATGGGATGGGTCAACATAACGACCATCTTTGAGATGGGATGGGTCAACATAACGACCATCTTTGAGATGGGATGGGTCAACATAACGACCATCTTTGAGATGGGATGGGTCAACATAACGACCATCTTTGAGATGGGATGGGTCAGCATAACGACCATCTTTGAGATGGGATGGGTCAACATAACGACCATCTTTGAGATGGGATGGGTCAACATAACGACCATCTTTGAGATGGGATGGGTCAACATAACGACCATCTTTAAGATGGGATGGGTCAACATAACGACCATCTTTGAGATGGGACAAGTCAACATAACGACCATCTTTGAGATGGGATGGGTCAACATAACGACCATCTTTGAGATGGGATGGGTCAACATTAGGACCATCTTTGAGATTTGATGGGTCAACATAACGACCATCTTTGAGATGGGATGCGTCATTATAACGACCATCTTTGAGATGGGATGGGTCAACATAACGACCATCTTTGAGATGGGATGGGTCAACATAACGACCATCTTTGAGATGGGATGGGTCAGCATAACGACCATCTTTGAGATGGGATGCGTCACATAACGACCATCTTTGAGATGGGATGCGTCACATAACGACCATCTTTGAGATGGGATGGGTCAGCATAGCGACCATCTTTGAGTTGGGATGGGTCAACATAACGACCATGTTTGAGATGGGATGGGTCAACATAACGACCACCTTTGAGATGGGATGGGTCACATAACGACCATCTTTGAGATGGGATGGGTCAACATAACGACCATCTTTGAGATGGGATGGGTCAACATAACGACCATCTTTGATATGGGATGGGTCAACATAACGACCATCTTTGAGATGGGATGGGTCAACATAACGACCATCTTTGAGATGGGATGGGTCAACATAACGACCATCTTTGAGATGGGATGGGTCAACATAACGACCATCTTTGAGATGGGATGGGTCACATAACGACCATCTTTGAGATGGGATGGGTCAACATAACGACCATCTTTGAGATGGGGTGGGTCAGCATAACGACCATCTTTGAGATGGGATGGGTCAACATAACGACCATCTTTGAGATGGGATGCGTCAACATAACGACCATCTTTGAGATGGGATGGGTCAACATAACGACCATCTTTGAGATGGGATGGGTCAGCATAGCGACAATCTTTGAGATGGGATGGGTCAACATAACGACCATCTTTGAGATGGGATGGGTCAACATAACGACCATCTTTGAGATGGGATTGGTCAGCATAACGACCATCTTTGA
>CAXITT010000296.1:901038-959766 GCA_964033795.1 Lymnaea stagnalis
CATAACGACCATCTTTGAGATGGGATGGGTCAGCATAACGATCATCTTTGAGATGGGATGGGTCAACATAACGACTATTTTTGGGAGGGGATGGGTCAACATACCGACCTTTTTTGGGAGGGGATGGGTAACATAACGACCATCTTTGAGATGGGATGGGTGAACATAACGACCATCTTTGAGATGGGATGGGTCAACATAACGACCATCTTTGAGATGGGATGGGTCACATAACGACCATCTTTGAGATGGGATGGGTCACATAACGACCATCTTTGAGATGGGATGGGTCAGCGTAACGACAAAGAACTGACGATTAGTTTATTGATAAATATTTTTGGACGAACCCTGAAGTCGTCTGCTTGTCATGTCACCATAGTTCAGTGGTCCTCAACGCTTTCAGTTCCGTGACTCCTTACATTAAATCTCATAGCCTTGATTATTCATTGAAAAGTGGTGACATATATTGGGAAGTTAAGCAGGGAGTGATTAGTTACTTGGAAACTAAGAAATAAAAGATAGTTTTTTATATGGTGGGAAAGTAGTTACACTGTAGTGTCCACAAAAGTAGTCGCAGTGTAGTGTCCATCGTCTTGTATATTTCTCCTACATTTTGAGAGTGCACAATCAATTTATTTATCTATGAAAGTAGTTACACTGTAGTGTTCATAAGAAACTAGTGAGATAACTGTAAATAATATTTGAAATTAAATAAGCTGAAATGCTATTTAAAACAAAATGAAGAAATCCATCCAACCATTTGGCGCTACAGCCCATGTAGGACTTTGGCCTGCCTCATCACTTCCTCCCACTCAGAACAACCATCCCTGTGGCGCTACAGTCCATGTAGGGCTTTGGTCTGTCTCACCACTTCCTTCCACTCAGAACATCCATCCCTGTGGCGCTACAGTCCATGTAGGGCTTTGGTCTGTCTCACCACTTCCTTCCACTCAGACCATCCATCCATCTCTGTGACGCTACAGCCCATGTAGGGCTTTGGCCTGTCTCAACGCCTTCTTCCGCTCAGACGTAACTGATGCTTTTCTTTTCCATTCTTGGATTCCCAGCAGCTGTAAAACGTTTTCCACATCATCCATCCATCTAAGCCTAGGTCTGCCTTTGAGCCGTTTATTATTTGGGTTTAAGGCATGCACTCTCGTTATTGGTCTGTCATTTGGCATTATTTCTAGGTGTCCTGCCCAGTGGAGTCTGCCTTTTTTTTTTATTTCTGCTACTGTCGTAGGATCCTGATATAGGCTATTCAATTCCTGATTGGTTTGTAATGTCGACTTATATTCATCTTTTGTTAATCAACAAATTTTCCTGAGAACTTTCCTCTCCCCTGTGCTTAATAGGTTTTCTGCCATTTTTGTTAGGTTATAAATTTCATATTTATAAATATATAGTAAAACAAATATAATGAAATCTCTTTGTCTACTTAAAGACTTGACTGATTGTTAATCCATTGGTCTCTCTTTGACTACGACTGCATCTGACGGGCCTCGAATATCTAGCTTATTTCCATGTCTCGAAATCTTCTCCTCCAATATTCGTTACTATAAACTCAAACATATTCGCACCTCGCGGATACTGACTTGCTACATCACTAAAGACAATATTCTCCCGACCAGATCCGTTACCCAGGACGCTTTTTCCATCTCTCTACCCGCTTATCAACATCTATCAAGCTTAAGTTCTTCCACTCCTGGTTCTTAAATACCTAGCACTGCCCAGGGCCGGCGTAGACATTCCCCATTTTCCAGCACACGACAAAACGCATGACTAACTCATTCTTGGTAGCCCTTCCCACACACACCACCTGATGTCCACTAGGCTCTCAGGTATCGGGTCTTCCCTGTAGTACTTTTATCTCTATGATCTTCAGTGTTAACTACTCTTTCATCCTTTGTACGTTTGTCCTGTACGTACCCCCGTCTCTTCACCTGTAAGCCCTGGTCAGTTGTGACAATTAGAAATTTTTGATAACTTACATGAGACAGTTTTAAATTATAATCTGAAAAAAAAATTAAAAAGGTGTTGGGGGGTGTCAAGAATGTAGTAATTTCTTTTAAACAAAGTTCCTATACTTTTTTTTTTTTTTACATTATGTTAAAAATCTATGATCATTAATGTTTTAATTAATTTGTTTATTTTCTCGACCCCATAGAATCAATATTTTTTTGTTAACCATTTGCCCCCCACCCCTGCCACACACACATACTTGCTCCCTTTAATCGAGTGTATCATTTTCAACAAAGAATTTCATCCTGCCATCATGACTTCCTTACTGTCGCCGCGTCTCCAGGGATGCACACAGGAAGTTCGAAGATCAAAACGGGGTCATGTGACCATGATAATGTGTAAAATGAAACCGAGTACAACTTCCGCTCCAGCCTAAGGGCTGTAACTCTAGACGTGTTAATGCCGCCAGAGTTAGAAAGGGGCTCTGCTTCATACGTTGAATTCCCGTTTTCAGCGCAGTGATCGAGGCTTGGCCTTGTCATTATCTCTTCATACAATCTCTTGTTACTAACGATGCAAAAAATGTAAAAAGATCACGAGAAGAGACATTTACACATTTTATATTATAATATATATTTGTTTTTAGTGTTTATTAATCCCACCGAGTGTCATATCCGAAGACTATATCTACAGTTCTCAGATGTCTTGATAGTCACACACAAAACTTAAAATAAAAAATATTTTATATTATAAGATTTTTTTTATTGCTATTTACAGTTGGCAGAATGTTCGTAAAGTTTTGACAACCAAATTTAAGTTAGATCTAATTTTTTTTTTTTTAATTCCGAAGATCAGGTTGTTTACCAAAATTTAAACTTGTTGGTAAAAAATACTCTCTGACTCAAACTCTCTGTCTCAAACTCTCTGTCTCAAACTCTCTGACTCAAACTCTCTGACTCAAACTCTCTGACTCAAACTCTCTGTCTCAAACTCTCTGTCTCAAACTCTCTGACTCAAACTCTCTGACTCAAACTCTCTGACTCAAACTCTCTGACTCAAACTCTCTGTCTCGCCTTACATCAAACTTGGACGGCATCAAAAAGTAGGCCTACACCAAAACTAGGCAATAATCGACAGAAACATCAAGACGTCATTAACGACACAAAAATCATCACAACAGAACTTCGTTATTCGTGACACAAATATTAAAACAGAACTGAACCATTTGCGACAAAAACATCACGACAAAAATTAACAACGACAAAATATTTGCCTTTTAAAAATTTTTATCTTTCTTTTTAAATAAATATCTAAATGAGAGACACAACCATAACATGTTCCTCCCCACTTCCAAAAAAAAAATATTCGCCCCAGGACTATTTCTTAGAAGTTTTTGGATGACCCACCCTTGGTGTTTTCAATATTCCCTATAGCCCGGCCCATCACCGAAGCCTGATCATTCCAATCTCGTGGGCTTAGCCGATAAGGTCAGTGACCGTGGATCTAATGTTTAACAGTGACCACATGGTTCCAGTAGTCCTAAGAGGGTGGGGTGTGGAGCACACGTGTGAGTCCGGGTAAATTAGCTACCACCGGAGACCATTCAAGAGTTGGCGATACTGCGATACATCGACAAACAGGGTACCAATAATTAGGACATATATAAAGTTGTGGGTCAGTGGCGATACTATGATAGATTGACAAACAGGGTACCAATAACTAGGACATATATAAAGTAGTGGGTCAGTGGCGATGCTATGATAGACTGACAAACAGGGTACCAATAATTAGGACATTATAAAGTAGTGGGTCAGTGGCGATACTATGATAGATTGACAAACAGGGTACCAACAGTTAGGAAGTACATAAAGTAGAGGCTCAATAAAGTGGTGGAGGGTGGCAATTACGTCTTTGACCGTGTTGATTTATATTTGTGTACCTTGTTGTTTTGTTCATGGCTTTCTTGTTGATTTATATTTCGCCTTCTTCTTCTATATCTTAAGGGCCCACGATCAATGTATTGATCATTCTGGCTTTTATGTATGTAGAGGGATTTGCAATGTTTCTGTGCCTGGTATTGAAGAGGATATTTCACTGGGTGCGACGGCTACTCAGCGAGGGTATCAGGAACTGGGGTTTGGAAAGCCTGAGGCAATAGACGCAAATGTGTCACGTGTTGTCGCCTCAACTGTCCCTTTTGGAAACTCGTTCAAATCCCTGATTGTCGTTTGCAGGAATGAGCAGTTCCTGTACTGTGTTCTTCCTTTTATGGGCCGTAACTGCCTGTCATGGCCTCGTCACTGCCTAGGGGGAAGAGGGACGATATTCTGTTTATTGCTGGAACAGTTGACCAACGGTGACCAGCCCAGTGTTTCCAGCATGCTGCCAAGGTGTCCTTGTAACGATTCAGAACAAAGCGTGCTGCCCGTCGTTTGACGGCCACCAGCCTTTGGAGGCTCTCTTGGTTGAATCGGTCCCAGACTGAAGGACGTAGTACCACAATCAGACATCTTCCATTTCAGACACTATTTTACCACAATCAGACTTCTTCCATTTCAGCCACTATTTCCTGACAGTCAGACATTTTCCATTTGATCCTCTATATCACAACAATCAGACGTCTTCCATTTGAGCTACTATTTCACCACAATCAGACACCTTCCATTTGATCCACTCACCACCATACGACAAATCTCTCTTTTGCCAAGTCATTCCTTTTTTCTGTTGTTCTCTTCTTTTAATAGAGCTATCAACTTAACAGTCCGTGCTATTATTGTCATCTTTATTTCAAGTTTTCTTAAATATCTTATTCTCAATATCTCCCGTCGCACATCCTGAACCCACACTCTAAAACATTGACTCTTGCATTCGACAAATCAAAATATTTCCTTTACATGCGGGCTCGCATAGAGTACAAAATCGCAACTTTGTGCTACCGCTGCTTACATGACCTGGCGCCGTCCTATCTGAAAGAGCTGCTGACGCCTTATGTACCCACTAGAGAGCTCCGCTCATTCGATAGTGGCAAACTCTCGACACCACCTGTTTGTCTTGAGACTTGCGGAAAGCGCACTTTCGCATTTGCTGGTCCAACAATTTGGAACGCCCTTCCTGTCGATCTAAGAAACAACCAGACAATGGAGTCCTTTAAAACCGATTTAAAGACACATCTATTTCGTAAACACCTTCTGGGATGATTGTCTACCTTATTTACCAGTTAATGCATAATGGCTGTGTTGCTTAGGGTTGAAATGGCTAGAAAGACTTTGAATTGGTATGCTTGTAATTAGTTTTTGTAGTGTTGCGTTTGTTTTAAATGTGGTAAATTATAGATTTGTTTTTTGTTGACTTTGTAGTGTGCTTCGAGCCTTTGGGGATGAAGCATGTTTTTGAAATGAACTTTATTATTATTATTATTTTCCTGTGCCGAGGCCGGTCCTAGGAAACACGGATCTATTGAAACAAGACACCGACCTTGACCTTCGTTGTTGGTGGGCTCACCAGAAGCCATTAATTCAAAGCGTCGGAGCATGCCCTGGGTGGCGGTGTCAACACGCTTTCAATGGCGGCACACTTGATCCTAAATGGATGTCAACACAACGTCACGCTCCGGAGCACTGTAGCATTGGGTCGGCCTGTCCGGGCAATTTAACCCAATTAAGGTCGGGAGCAGCACGTTAGTGCGATACTCAACTGTTACAAGTGTCGCATTAACAGGACATAGAGAACTTAGGGGAAGTGACGTCACCTTAGTCTCGGTCCAGTAGCTTCTCATAAAAGATCCAGCGATTCATGACAGGCGCGACATTTTCTATTCCCCACAGCACTCGGCCATGTAACGTCAAGGGAAGTTTAAACAGAGGAATAATTGTGTGACGGGCGTCGTACTTTCGTATTCATCACTTCGAGTCCAGCGTATGACGATACTATTTAACTAGGGGATCGAAACCAGTGTATGACAACACTATTTAACTAGGGTTCGAATCCAGTGTATGACAACACTATCTAACTAGGGGATCGAATCCAGTGTATGACACCACTATCTAACTAGGGGATCGAATCCAGTGTATGTCAACCCTATTTAACTAACTGATTGAATCTAGTGTATGACAACACTATTTAACTTGTGGATCAAATCCAGTGTATGTCAACACTAGTTAACTAACGGATCGAATCCAGGGTATGAATACTCTATTTATTTAACTAGTGGATCAATGCAGCGTGTAACAACACCATTTATTGAACTAACGGTGGGACACCCATTATACCAATCGCTTCAAGGTCTGTCAAAAAGCTAAGGTTAAATCCATGGACATTGGTCTTGATTCGCAGGCCACACTAGCAATGGATGGTGCTGCTGCCGTGGCATACTCAGTGTCGGAGCTGGTACTGCTGGCGTGGTATACTCAGTGTCGGACCTGGTGCTGTTGGCGTGGCCATACTCAGTGTCGGAGCTGGTGCTGCTGGCGTGGCATACTCAGTGTCGGAGCTGGTGCTGCTGGCGTGGCATACTCCGTGTCGGAGCTGGTGCAGCTGGCGTGGCCTACCCAGTGTCGGAGCTGGTCTTGCTGGCGTGGCATACTCAGTGTCGGAGCTGGTGCTGCTGGCGTGGCATACTCAGTGTCGGAGCTGGTGCTGCTGGCGTGGCATACTCAGTGTCGGAGCTGGTGCTGCTGGCGTGGCATACTCAGTGTCGGAGCTGGTGCTGCTGGCGTGGCATACTCAGTGTCGGAGCTGGTGCTGCTGGCGTGGCATACTCAGTGTTGGAGCACAATCTTCAGTGAATCAGCGCACCGATGACGTCAAAGAAAGTTCACAGCAAAGAAATGCAGAATCGACTCACATCTTAATAGGACCTTAACCAACATGTGTCCTACTTGCGGGAAAGCCTTCCAGGTACGGATAGGATTGGCATGCCAGCTGAGTACTCACTGTGTATTATAGCCTTAGTCATCTTCGCATGCGAATGAGGTACAACAGCATACAGTTCGGACTAGGGACCGGCCGAAAGGGATTTTCTGATTTCGGCCAAAACCGAAGCTGAAGCATAAACTGAAATTTTTATATATTTTGAAATTCATTCCCGCATGCATTCTTCATACATCGAAAAAAATGGGGAAAGTCTCAATATTTACATTCTTTTTTTTTAAATGAGATCATCGTAAATATTAATTAATAAACGTTTAATGCAGGGGTCTCAAACTCGCGCATCGCAAGACAATATTTTGTGGCCCGCTACATGACATTAAATCATCATCATTATCAGTGGGCTACAGTCCATGTAGGGCCCTTGCCTGCTCCACCACATCCTTCCATTCCGAGCGATCCATGGCTTTCCGCCTCCATGCGCGAACCCCCAACTGGTGTAAATCCTTCTCCACATCGTCGATCCATCTGAGTCTTGGGCGACCGGTGAGTCGTCTGCCCCTAGGCGTCTGCCTGCATATAACTTTTGATGCTCTACATGCCGGCATCCTTTCAACATGTCCTGCCCAGTGTAGTCTGCATTTTTATCATTATGACTGTGGGTGGGTCTTTGTAAAAATGGTAAAGTTCTTGGTCTGTACACACGACAGCAAAGTTTAGTGTTAATTCGGCAGGCACTTTTCTCCCATTCTCATATTTATAATGTGACCATCCGCGACAGTTTCACTCCAATCTCATCGACTAGTCCAAATTTTTGTTATGCTTGTATATATTTTTATGTTGATTAAAATTGAAAGAACCGTTTTAAAATCGGATTTAGAGTTTTTATTTTATAGCATTTTATGAGACAAACATGGCCAAAGTGCGGTTTTGTGAAATGTTTTAATAATTCAGTTGCACAACCGTAATTGTGTAAATCGTAGCAATCAAATAATAACACAGTATTAAAGAATCCCTATTACAATTGCCTCTAATGTTTACGAGTGAGGGAAAATTCAGTAACTGTAAGCTTGGTCACTTTCAAAATCGGGTTAGTCAAAAATGCCTTTTCTACTATAAAAATTTTAAAATTCATTTTCACTACAATAGCTTCTTCTATAGCTTCATAAATTAATAAAAATGTCCTTCTACTGCCCACTGGTTGAAAACGTTTTGGCATTTAAAGCCTTCATTGAGAAGGTAGGGGTTGTTGTTCCTGTAATAAATGATTCCAAATGGCCTATGGACTTGGCTTTTCTTGCTGACATTACATAGGAGCTGAACGTACTCAACAAGAAGTTACAAGACAAGGGGTAGCTTGTCAGTGTTGCCTATGACAATGTCAGGGCATTCTGAACAAAACTTGTGTTATGGTTCTCAGAGAAACCTCTGCCCATTTCCCAACATCCAAAGTACTCATAGACTTGGGCACAACATCCAGCAGTAACTTAGTAGTAAGTATATTGATGCTATTGCAAAGCCTCAGGGAGAATTTGATCACATTTCTTGGACTTTAAAACATACGCAGTCACTTTCAGCTCTTTGCTGACACCTTCTCCTTTATTGTGGAAGATTCCCCCCCCCCTTATTTTTTGTTGTTGCGCTTGAAACGGAGCTGATTGATCTTCAGTACAATTCTGAGTTCAGGAAGTTGAATGAACAAAACAGACAACCATGGACAATTTATGATAGCATTTCCTTCCACCTTCAGTGAGCTTTCCAAATTGTTCAAGTGGATCATGTTTCTTTTTTAGAGTACCTATATGTGGCAAATACTCTGTTCCACTATGAACTTTAACAAGTCAAAGTTCAGGTCAAACTTTAATGGTGAGCATCTTCAAGCTCTAATGAGGGTCTCAGTTGCTTTCTCACTCATGGCAAAGTTGCTCAGCTGTATAAGAAGAAGCGCTGGCAAGTCTCTGGCAACAAGGAGTAGGAGGAAGAAAGTGAAGCCTAGTTCTTGAGAACCCTTAATGTTTTTATTTGTTATTTATAAAGGTTAAGCAGATTGTAACAGGTGTACTTTCATAAATGTGTAATCTCTTTTTGTTTGGAATACCTAATACGGCCCATCCTCAATCAGAATCTAGCTCCTGCAGCCCCTGGATGATTTGATTTTCAAATCCCTGATCTAATGAATACTTGAGATTTTACCATTTTAATTTAAAAGTAATTTAAATTTAATTAAAATTCTTTTTAACGTAGTATAGTGAGAGAAAATTTGGAATTGGAAAAGGGGGGGGGGCAAAATTCATGCAAAATAGACCCTTGAGTGCCCATTGCTTTTTTAATATAATTACAACCTAGAACATAAACGTACAATAATTATTGTGGCTCTAATAGAGCCAATTGTCACCTAAATATAGATTATTAAGACTATAAAAATGTCCCCCCCCCCCCCAATGTTACGCGGTGATTGTCTTAAAACTGCATTGTGTCTTCATAAATAGCTGGTGTAACGGACAATGTTTTCACATGAAAACAGAGAGGTAGCATGAGTGAACAATGAATGGTGTTGACCATGTTTTTGTCCACGAGGACAATGAATTGTATTTTGAGATACAAATGTGAGCTCCACGTTTTTGGAGAGTAAAATTATGTTTTTGTCAGAGCGGTTGTTTTGCACGCTTTGCTGGTAATAAAGTATGAGTTGACTGAGATAGTAGAGAGCTGAGCGCAGAGCAGTAGAGTCAGTAGCGTGAGAGCTGTGTGATTAGACAGTTGACAGTTTAGTGTGAGGACGTGTCTTTCTTAATGATGGAATACTATAGATATATATGTGAAATTACATTCATGCAAGGATTATTTATTAATATTATCAATATAAAGTGTGTTCAATAAAGTACTGTAAGTTTAACCAGGATTCAGTATTCTTATTTGCGTGCCCGGATTATAAGTGGAAGAATGAAGAAGCCTTAGTCGGCATCCTGAAATATCAACATAACATAAGTAACCATACTACTGACATAACCCACAGCATAAGAAATAAGCTCCCACGCCATGTCAGAGTAGGTGTGTTACAAATGGTGTCAGAAGCGGTGTAACGACGATGCGTTACAAATATTGTAAAGAAGTGTCAGAAATGTGTTACAGAACATTGAGTAACAACGATATATTTTAAAATTCGAGCGGAAGAATACAGCGAACGCCATTACGACCGTGTATCAATCAAGTCCGAGACGAGTTCACTACACACAGAGCTAGCCGACAATTGAGGTCAGTCACAGTCTCAAGAGTTCAGAGTTCAAAGCCAACTGGTACACGGCAACTAGCAGCATAAGGAAAATTTTCAAGTTATTTACAACTGTAGCAAAGATTTACTGTAAGCCTACATATTACAAGACCAACAGAAGTAGAAGTCTGACGTTATTACAGATGAGATGTGTGTATCAAGACATCGAAAGTAAGATTTCCCCAGCATAATCTTCACTTTATACAAGCCGCACAAAGCCTAGTGCGCATTTCAAGTAAAGTAATTCTTTAATTACTCACAAGTTCAACTGAATCGGAGAGAAAGTACACTATTTTCAATTGGATTATTACACTATTACTTCTATTACGCAAGGTACTTGCATTGGATTACTGAAGCAGTTTGTGTTGTAACTTTTTCATTGGATTATATAACTTTTGCATTGGAGTATTTACCCAAGTACACTTTCTACATAGAAGGATTATCGACTACACAGAGATCATAGCGTCACAGAGGAGCAGAGGTGACCAACTACAGATTTCTTTTAAACACTTGGTATTTATGTATTTATGTGTTATGTATTATATATAATTTAAGACTTTAAAAATCTACTTATATCATACTTAATTAGATTAAGTAAATTTTTTTTTTTTTTCTGTATATTATAAGTTTAATTTTAGAGTATACTTTAGGAATATCCACGGTGTTATCTTTCCTAGGGAAGTTTTTTTATTAAAACAGTAAAGGTTTCTTCTGGCCCTATTTATAACACTGTAGGATAATTTTATGTTAGCTGTGAAGTCTAGTTTGTACATTGTCATAACTGTTGTTTTTTAGTAGATCTTGTCATATTTGTGCTATTTGTCTTGTCATTGTTATACATATTGTCAACCTACTGTCATATTTTCTACTATCTTGTGGTCCATAAACTAAACAGTACTTTTGTATTTGTTGTCTCATTTGTATTCATGTAAACGTCTACATATCTGTATTTATGTTGTGAAGTAGACAATTTAATTATTTTAAATTTTTCTTACACTTATTTATAACTTATAATTCATGTATCAACTTGCATTTGTGTATACATTCATTAACATGTAAATATATGTAATATTGTAAACTATTTTAATTAATAACTAAAGAATAAGGAGATAACTGATATACTGATACATACCAATATAATTTTAGTTACTCACATTACACATAAAAAATGGCAGAGTACTTGGAATTATTAGAAGTAGGTGAGAAGCTTGGTTTGAAGCAGGAGAAATTAACTGACTTCGTAACTCGAGAAATGGACAAAATACGAGACAGACAGAAAGAAGACAAAGACCGACAAGACAAAGACAAAGACCGAGAAGCTAGAATGTTAGAGAGAAGCGACCTTAAACAAATAGAAGAAATGAAATTAAAAGGACAAAAAGAGATAGATGAACTAAATTTAAAAGGACAAAAGGAAATAGAAGAGCTAAAACTAGAAAGAGCTAGAATAGAATCAGGACAGCATACACCATCAACAAGCAATAGAGAAACCAATAGTACATATAAACCTAAATTTAGAGAATTTAATGAACATAAAGAGGAAATTATTAGTTATTTGTCACAATTTGAGGGCATCTGTCAGTCTTACAATTATAGAGAAGAGACTTGGGCTAATATTTTATTGAGCAGATTATCAGGGAAAAGCCTAAGCATTATCAATTCACTTAGTGAAGAACAAAAGAATAATTATACCTATATAAAGAAAGTTTTGTTAAAGTTCTATGGAAACACAGAAGACATTTATAGAAAAAATTTCCATAACATAAGACTAGAGAGAGAAGTAGATCCTAACACCACCATATTCAATATTAGAGACAATCTTGTCAAATGGCTTGAATTAACTGAAATTGACCTAAATGATCCAAAAGCATTACTGGATATGTTTATCATAGACAAAATATTAAGAAATGCATCAGTCTCTTTATTTTCATTCCTTAAAGAGAGAAAGATTAAAAATGAGCGTCAGTTAGTTGACTCAATCACAACATTTAAAGATGCTCACCCCAATGAAGAGCTAGACAATAGAAACAGCACACTAGCCTCTATTAGAAACACACCCAGTGATAGGGACAGTCAAAAACAAAACACATATCAAAACAGAAGATACCATAGCCTACCTGCCAGATGGCAAAACAATAAATTTCAGAAAAGTCATCAAAACAATTACCAGACACCATATACTAATTATTCAAACAACAACAAATGTTTCTACTGTGGCATTCCAGGTCACAAAAAATATGAGTGTAGGAAATTACATAGAGATTTAGGACATTCACAACAATACTATCAGAGAACATCACCCAACAGTAGTCCAATTAGATACAACAGTGCAAATAGGAGTAGACAACCATATAAAAATCAAAGATATAATTCCAATCAGACTAACAGTAGACAAAACACCAAACCACATGAAACTTTAGCTAGCGCATGTCACAGTGAAGGAAGTTTACAATTTTTTCCTTCTTATGTAAACAACCAACTTGTTCAGTGTCTAAGAGACACAGGTTGTACAACAATAGTAGTTGACAAAAAATTGATTGATCCTAAAGACCATATATCTGAAAAAACCACAGTCATGTTAGCAAATAACACAAAAGTTGAATGTTATAAAGCAGTAGTGGACATAGACTGTCCATGGTTGACAGGAAAGGTAACGGCAGTAC
The DNA here is from genome assembly GCA_964033795.1 of Lymnaea stagnalis. Classification (NCBI taxonomy): domain Eukaryota; kingdom Metazoa; phylum Mollusca; class Gastropoda; family Lymnaeidae; genus Lymnaea; species Lymnaea stagnalis. The sequence goes on from CAXITT010000296.1 coordinate 913,801, forward strand.
TTATGGACAACCCAGTATGTCAGTTAATAATTGGAAATATTAAAGAAATTCCAGATAATTCCCAAGAACTATTCTTAAATTGGATTGAATCAAAAAATTTAACCAAAGAGTATATAAGTGCAATAACAAGACAACAACATAAAACCAGTCAGACACAGCCTGAAATAGAAGAAAAATTAGACATTCCAAAACAAATATCTAGAGAGGACATAATTAGAATGCAGACAGAAGATAGGCAAATTCAGGACATTAGAAACAAAATTAAGGACAATAACACAATTTATAGAGGACATAATTACACAATAAAACATAATATTCTAATCAGAAATTTTGAGAAAGGTGAAATCAAAAAATCTCAAATAGTAGTACCAGTAATACTCAGAAACAAAATACTCAACCATGCACATGACAGTCCTTTGGCTGGACACATGGGTATAAAAAAAACATTAGAAAGGGTCACACAGAATTTTTATTGGCCAGGCATACACAAGGACATAAAGAAACACATAAACAAATGCATACCATGTCTGACAAAAAACCCAATACACAGTAAACACAGAGCACCCATACAACCCACAGACAAAATAGGTAGAAACTTTGAGAAGGTAGCTATAGATATCATTGGTCCTCTTAATCCACCATCAAATAAGGGACACAAATTTATTTTAACCATGATTGATATGGCATCTAGATGGCCAGAGGCAATTCCCCTCAAAAACATTAATTCAGAAACAATTTGCATGGCATTATTAGATGTATTTACAAGACATGGGTTCCCTGATAAAATATTGTCAGATAATGGAACACAGTTTACTTCCAACTTAACCAATGCAGTTACAAAAATGCTAGGTATAATACAAGTACATTCCACAATATATAGACCACAGGCTAATGGTATGGTAGAACGATGGAACAAAACACTAAAAACAATGTTAAATAAAACAACAATAGACCACCCTAGAGAATGGCACCTATATATACCCATGGTTTTATTCGCCTATAGAGAGAGTATACAAGACACCACTGGGTACTCTCCATTTGAGCTAATGTTTGGGGCCAATCCAAAGGGACCGTTAACTCTTTTTAAAGAAAATATTTTAGGCCAGAAAGGCACACAACAAGACACATTTGACATAATTACAAAAATTAGAGAGAGGATTACATATGGCATAGAAAATGCTAAAGAAAACACTGATAGGGAGTCTAAAAGACAAAGACATATAAAGAATACACATAGATACCTCAGAGATCTTAAAGTACATGATAAAGTTTTGGTATGGTTGCCAAACAATAATGGACAAAAGATTTGGCAGGGTCCGTTTACAATTCATGACAAGTTAAATTTAGTTGATTATGTAATTCACATGAAGGGTGAATTGAAAGTCCTACATGTGGACTTGCTCAGAAAATATGACTCTGTTCCTGAAGAGTTAGAAACCATCAGTAATGAAATAAGTAGCACAGCCACCGTTGCTAGTGTTATACAATTAGAAGACAATGAAAATAACACCACAACAAACAGACACTTAACAACAATTCTAAAAGAATACAAAGATGTCATCACAGAGAACATAGGACACACTAGCAGTTTAGAACACAAGATAATATTAACACAGGAACCCACATTCAAACACAAAATCTATCCAATTCCATATGCATTTAGGGAAGAAGTAAAGAAAGAACTAAATCATTTAATACAGACTAACAAGATTAAAAGATCAGATTCACCAATAGCATCACCCATGGTAGTAGTAAAAAAGAAAAATGGCCAGTGCCGTATATGTTGTGACTATAGGGAGTTAAATAAAATCACACAATTAGATGCAGAACCCATGAGGGACACCAGAGAACTACTGGAAGAAATAGGCTCCTCCACATTATTCACCCACTTAGATTTAAACAGAGGATTCTGGCAAATAGGCATGCATCCGGATTCCATGCCTTTGACTGCATTTGCCACAGAGGAAGGCTTGTTCGAATGGACAGTAATGCCATTTGGTCTAGTTAATTCCACCGCAACATTTTCTCGATTCATGCGAATCATGTTAGAAGGCATACCAAATGTAGTACATTTTGTCGATGATATCTGCATTCACACTAAGGATATGAAGACACATATAGAGACTATAAAAACAGTACTAAACAAATTAAGAGCACATGGAGTTACAATAGCACCAAACAAATTAAAGTTTGCACAAGAGGACATTGAATTTTTAGGATTTAAAGTCGGTAAGAACACAATTCAGCCCACAGAACACAACAGAGGAAAAATACTAAATATAAAAACACCACACACTCAGAAAGAAGTAAAAGCCATTTTAGGTTTGTGCAATTTTTACAGCACTTTTGTTCCAAAATTTTCTGATGTTACACTACCCTTAAGGAAACTAATAAATAAAGATAGCAAGAAACAAATAGTATGGACGGATGAATGCGAAAATACACTGAGAACAATCAAAGAAATTTTCCAAAGTGACAACATATTGTTATCACCCAATTTTAAACAGTCTTTCACTCTAGTTACAGACGCCTCCAACATTGGATTAGGAGCTTGCCTTATGCAAGAATACAATCATAAATTAAGACCAATTACCTATTTAAGTAGAGCACTAAGCAGAACTGAAATTAACTACTCAACTATTGAAAAAGAATGCTTAGCAATTGTGTGGGCACTTACCAAACTACAGAAATATCTATTAGGCAGAAAATTTACATTATTGACTGATCACAAGCCATTAATGGCACTAAATAGAAAGAAAATAGCGAATAGTAAAATAAACAGATGGTCGTTGATACTATTAGATTATCAGTATGAGATAAGGACAATAAAAGGAAAAGACAATACAGTAGCTGATTTCCTTTCCAGACACATTGAACATGCAGACAATGACAAAGACACTGACTTAAGACACATTAGTCAGACATTCTAAATGAATATACACACATACGTTCACTCAGTTTTTTGATAAGACACTTGTACATATCAATTTTTGTAAATGAATATCAGATTTTAACCAATTGTAAATTTTCTAATGCAAAATTTAAGATTGTTACATTCATTTTGCAGTGTTTATTATTCATTAAGATGTTAATGTCACTTCACATTATCATACATAAAGATTTTAAGAGGTTGTCATTGGTGATTTTTTAATTTTTTGCCAGGGTAAATTATTCACTATTAAGTGTGATATTAACAGTAAAAGACTCTGTATTTCATAATGATGAAATGTTAATGTTGTTACACTGATTTGATTGTTAGATGTGGGATTGAAATTTTCTAAGAGACATTATCATTATTTCAACATATAATGCCAAAAATTTTGTTGCACAAAATTTTTTCAGATGGGTGGGGCATGTAACGGACTATGTTTTCACATGAAAACAGAGAGGTAGCATGAGTGAACAGTGAATTGTGTTGACCATGTATTTTGAGATGCAAATGTGAACTCCACGTTTTTGGAGAGTAAAATTATGTTTTTGTCAGAGCGGTTGTTTTGCACGCTTTGCTGGTAATAAAGTATGAGTTGACTGAGATAGTAGAGAGCTGAGCGCAGAGCAGTAGAGTCAGTAGCGTGAGAGCTGTGTGATTAGACAGTTGACAGTTTAGCGTGAGGACGTGTCTTTCTTAATGATGGAATGCTATAGATATATATGTGAAATTACATTCATGCAAGGATTATATGTTAATATTATCAATATAAAGTGTGTTCAATAAAGTACTGTAAGTTTAACCAGGATTCAGTATTCTTATTTGCGTGCCCGGATTATAAGTGGAAGAATGAAGAAGCCTTAGTCGGCATCCTGAAATATCAACATAACATAAGTAACCATACTACTGACATAACCCACAGCATAAGAAATAAGCTCCCACGCCATGTCAGAGTAGGTGTGTTACAGCTGGCAAAATGTCACTGTAATAATTTACATTCAGAATAGCCTAGTCAGAATAGCCTAGTCAGAATGGCCTAGTCAGAATAGCCTAGTCAGAATAGCCTAGTCAGAATACGCTAGTCAGAATAGCCTAGTCAGAATAGCCTAGTCAGAATAGCCTAGTCAGAATAGCCTAGTCAGAACAGCCTAGTCAGAATAGCCTAGTCGGAATAGCCTAGTCAGAATACGCTAGTCTTTCCATGCCGGTGACGTAATTATTTCGTTAGGCGACCAACCTCCCTCCACCCCGTTGGTGGGGGAAATTATTTTTTTTTGATCCGGTACTCTTAAAATTGTAGTTTCGACGGGTCTAAATTGGTCGCTAAAATCATAAAAGTAAACAAGTCTTCAGTAAGCCTACTACATAATTGAAGTACGAAGCTGTGATACATGCACACGCAGGTTATTTGGTCATTAAGATAAGATACGATAAGATTCTTTTATTGATCCAAATAAATGGAAATGTTTATGAGCATGGTTACGATGAATTTCAAGAGATCATTTGTTTGAAAAAGCCTTAATTTACTTTATTTATTTATAACTTAAAAATTAAATTATAATGGAGGTATTACCATTGCCAACGATTATTCAATAATATTCACCTTTGCCTATGACAACATTGATGAGCATAATGATAAATCAAAATGAATATCACAAATGAAGGAATTAAATAAACCTAAGGTTCAAATTTTATTTTTGAAAAAAATTAAAACAAAAATAATGATATAACTATTACTATTCCCATAGTTTTTCTTTTTTTAACAAAATTAATTACATTTGTTTAGAATTAATTGAAATTTAATTTTTGGAAATTTAGGACAAGTAGGTCATCATGCAGCTTTTGGCAGTTTTCACTGAGAATTAATAATACGATGACAGCAAGACGTCGACGAATAATGAATATCGGATTGTCGGCCTTGAGACAGATAGTCTGACTTCTGATAGATGACCGAAAACCTCAGTAAACTTTCGGCCAGATGGCCGGAAATCTGCATCACTTTCGACCGAAACCAAAACTAGGCGGAAAGTGATCAAATGGCGACTTTAGGCGCAGAAACCGAAGACGAAATTCGGTCGGTCTCTAATTCGGACCTTGGCTTACGTATAGACCCTCAGCTCCTAAAATTTATAAAAATAAACCTTTTGAAAAAAACGCATGTTGAACAGTGTCTTAGCATATTATAAATATAGCTTTTTATCTTATCAATAAATCATACTCTAGTCATTCTTGAATGTGTCTACACTTGATCTTATCCACGAGACGTCCAAACATCACCCAAGATAAAACGTCCAAACATCACTCAAGATAAGACGTCCAAACATCACCCAAGATATAACGTCCATACATCACCCAAGATAAGACGTCCAAACATCACCCAAAAAAAAAGTCCAAACATCACCCAAAATAAGACGTCAAAACATCACCCAAAATAAGACGTCCAAATATCACCCAAAATAAGACGTCCAAACATCACCCAAAATAAGACGTCCAAACATCACCCAAAATAAGACGTCAAAACATCACCCAAGTACTTCACACATCCGTCAGTTTTATCATGTGCGGTATGTACAATACGAAACATAACTCCCTTGTCCACCTTTTGGGACAAAATTGTGGGGTAACACATAGGGACAACATATTGGGGCAACATATTGGGGCAACATATTGGGGCAACATATTGGGGCAACATATTGGGGCAAAATATTGGGGCAACATATTGGGGCAACATATTGGGGCAACATATTGGGACAACTTATTGGGTCAACATATTGGGACAACATATTGGGACAACTTATGGGGCGACATATGGGGGCAACATATGTGGGCAACATATGAGGGGAACATTTGGGCACATATGCCAATGAATAAAACATGAAAAGTTTGATAGTTTGACTAAGCCATAGAGAAAGAAGATGGCATATCACATGATAAGCATAAGACAGAGAAACAAGATGGCACCCTACATGATAAACATAACACAAAACTCAACCAAGAAATAAAAGAAGGTTGATTTATTCAGAAATATTTCATTTAATCTGGATCCCGCAATTGGATCTGTGCTTCACAAACGTGTCTTTAAATTTGTTTTGCTCTTTCAATCTTCACAAAATAAAAATCACGAGAATTGGAAATGTGGCAAATACCCCCAGCCCACCCCACCCCATCTTCACCTAGTACCCCCCTCCCTTCCCACAGGTAAAAAAATATAATAAATAATAAATTAAAAAGAATTAAATTAAAAATAATTTAGTAAAAATAAGTTATTATTTTTAAAAATATATAAACTAATAAAATTAACATTATGCTGAAAATTCACCCCTCATTCCTCTACTCCCCTTCTCCCACAGCCATTCTCACCACTCTTCTCACCACTCCCAATTTAGCCAGATCTTTTTAATAAGGAAACGAGAACTAGATTACAGTGCTCCCCCAGACGGGGGTCCGCGGACCAGCACCGGTCTGCAAGCCTGACGTTTCCGGTCCGCTCAACATAAATATTTATGATCAAACAAAAAGAAAGCATACGAAATAAATCTGGCACCGGAGCCTGGGGTAACCTTGGAACTTTTCAACTGCTCCGTGCAACTTAAAATTTTGAGAACCGCTGAACTAGAAGACATATAAAAAAAAATTATAATCAAACGAGCGACCACACAAACTAGACAATTGATCCACTCTAACACCCCAACACAGTTGCCAAGTGGATAGCTTTATCAATATGTCGCGAATGTCCACACGAGAAAATTGAGCATGAGCCTGGGAACGGATTTGTCTTTCACTTGTTGCATCTCATGCTCGTGCCGGCCCTCGCGGGGGCCTCGAGAGACGAGGAACGGAAGATGCATTTAGGGCAGTCTCGTTGATCTGTGCTGGCGGCCAGATTTATATCTGGGGGCTCGATCTGGGCAACATTTCCCATTTATCATCTGAAGCTTATCTCCCTCTATTTGTGGAAGACAAGGGTGGCTATACTTGGACGTGGCTCAAAAAAAAACAACAAAAAAAAAACAATGACGGTTCTTTAGTTGGTCGAACGAAATTGCTTATTTGAAGAGATTTGGTTATGTCAAGTTAAGTTTTGCGCAATGCATTAAATTCTGAATCTTTTATTGGAGAAACTGAAAGAGTAGATAGTTGACAATGTGTACATAAAAATGAAGGGAATTAATGATATATTGCCCATGACGGTGATTTCTTTCAATATATATTCCTTAATTAGGGATGAAGCGTGTTTTTTTAAATGAAATTATAAATATATATATAAAGACAATCCTATGTAGATATCTGCTTACCTAAGGCGTGACAGGAAGGACAGATGCCCAGGGTACCATTTCAAGAAAAGGGGCGGAGGGGGGAAACTAGTGTTTCGAATTTTTAAAATATGAATTTGCAGCGACTCATCTAGAAGGCACACAGTGAATTACATTTCGTTCAAGGTTGTTAGGGGACGCCATCCTACAAATAAAGAAATATTAATTTATTTTCAAACAGAGTTATTGACATGGAACTACAATCACAGATTGAAATTGTAAACAAAATAATAAGCGTGATATCTTGACAAACAGTAAGGCATCGCATGTCTGAATTTTTTAACCTTCTTGGAATTATGGAACAAAATCCATATTTCGCATTAACCGTGTTCAAAAGAGACTACATGATCCTAACATAATTGTGTTTAAAAGAAACTGCAAGATCCTAACATTTCTTTGAGTTCATGGAATGCTGCCTTCCTCAATTCTCCTTCCATGGTCTAACCAGCGAAGGCGCCTCTGGCTAAGAGCGTAGAACATGATATATATTTTGGCTTTTTGTAAAACCTCTGTGTTATGCATTTGTTCTACCACCAAGTTCGAAGGATGTGACGCATCCATGTTTGATAGAAGCTGTTAAGTTTCCGCTCATAACTCGCATATGTTGTCCACACTTACCTGTCATATAGGAGCGATAGCCCGATAGACGCTTAGTTGTGTACTATCAGTTGGATTTAGATTATTCCACACCCGCTTATTCAATTGAGCATTAGTTGTTTCTGCTGACGTGATCCTGATGTTCACAGCTTCGTCAACGGACACAGCACTAAACGTATTGGAGCCAAGGTATGTGAAATGATCACCAACCGACAGATTAGGACCCTCAATAGATCTGTTTGGAGACGACGGTGCTTCTCACAACATGACAACTGTCTTATGTAATCTGATTGACAGTCCAAACTCTTTACAAGCCTGTGATAGATAATTAATTAACCCCTGAAGACCGTCTTCTGTGTGCGATGCTAAGCGGCTTAGTCGGTCAACCGTCATATCTCGTATGGATGTACACTCGGTCTTCACAGTTCCTGAAGGAAAATGAAGAAACATTAAGAAGAAAATGGTGCTGGGTGGCCGAATGGTTAACACTGAGTCGCTGCAAAGTTTGTGGTCTGGAGCTCAATCCACTGCTAAAGCCTTGACAAGCCAAGACCCAACCAGCATCCCGGGTGATGGAACTCGTTAACCTTGGAATGCAAGTCATCTAACGGGAGGGGAATCTGAGCATGCAAACCCTGAGTCCCGTAGGTGTCAATGACAAATTGACACAAATCCCGCTACTTGTGCCAAGCTCTATCATCCACATATGATGTTCCCTCAGGTTATCTAGATGCGCAGAGAGAGGTGATTTTTCTGTCTAAGGACCAGCTTATCCCCCTAAAAGGAAATTCCATGCCTTGGGAATTCGTCTTAAGAAGTCTACGCCACTGACAGTTGGAACAATTATTTTTAAAGTGTGTGGGGTGGGGGTGTGGTTGTTGTCGGCTTACATATGAACAAGTTATACGTTAATTGTTATTTACATTATTTCTTTTATTTATTTGGTCCGACAGACAAGTGTTAACATTTTATAAATATAATCGCAATTCGATGACGGCTGACACTAGGGTTTGTGAATGTTCTACTCAATCTCAATGGAAGCCTTTGATCACTTTAATGTAACATTTGTCTTTTTCAGATTGTTATTTCTAAGAAGTTGTGTTATACAACATTTCTGTAGCTACACAACATTTCTCGTTGTATAAAATATGTTTGGTGGATACACTATTTCTAGTGGTACACAAAAATTTCTAGAATTATACATTATACAAAATTTCTTGTGTTATATAAGATTTCTAATGCAAACATTTCTAGCATACAACATTTTTGGTGAATACAAAATTTATGGTTAATGCAATTTACAAAAATTCTCCTGACAAGAGATTAACCCCCCCCCCCCCCCACAAAAATATATTTTTTTTTTTTTTAAAAAAAACTGACTCCGCCTTACATCTGGGCTGGACATTCGTACTGGACATAAGAGTTGGACTGTAGAGCTTGACGTCTGGTCTGGATATCTGGGCTGAGCATCAAGGCTGAAAATCAGTGCTGGACGTCTGGATTGGACATCATGGCTGGACATCAGAGCTGGACACCAGGGCTGGCCATCAGGGTGGACATCAGGGCTGAAAATCAAAGATGAATATCAGGGTTGGACATCAGAGCTGAACATCAGGGCTGGACATCAGAGCTGAATATCAGGGCTGAACATCAGAGCTGAACATCAGGGCTGGACATCAGAGCTAGACATCAGGGCTTGACGTCTGGTCTGGATATCAGGGCTGAGCATCAAGGCTAGAAATCAGAGCTGAACATTAGGGTTAGACATCAGGGCTGGACATCAGGGTTGGAAATCAAGGCTGAACATCATGGCTGAAAATCAGGGCTGGACATCAAGGCTGAACATCAGAGCTGGACATCAGAGCTGGACATCAGAGCTGGACATCAGGGTTGGACATGAGGGCTGGACATCAGGGCTAGATATCAGGGCTGAGAATCAGGTTTAGATATCAGGGCTGGACATCAGGGCTAGATATCAGGGCTGAACATCAGGGCTTGACGTCTGGTCTGGATATCAGGGCTGAACATCAAGGCTGGAAATCAGTGCTGGACGTCTGGGCTGGACATCAGGGCTTGACATCAGAGCTGGACACCAGGGCTGGACATCAGGGCTGAACATCAGGGCTGAACATCAGGGCATGACGTCCGGGCTGGACATCAGGGCTGGACATCACGGCTGGACATCAGGGCTAAACATCAGAACTGGAAATCGCGGCTGTAGATCATTTCACTGATTCAACCTGTCTTCTCATCTACCGCCCAGTTCATCTGTGTGTAACATGAAGAATGGGAAACGTATGGAAATCAGTTGTGACTTTTTAAAAAACAATTGTCTCCCCTATTTTCATTCAGCTACCATTTCATTTCTTCGACATCTTACATTATTTTTTTTTCATTCCCCTATGGTACGCCTCTGGCAACACATCCACTCGTTCGTTCCCCTGTGCCAAGCCTTTCACTTGATTATACAATTCAATTTCCATATGAAGCCTGACAACAACTACAAAACATTTTCTATTAAATATTTCTTGATTTCTTCAGCATACTTTATTTTTTCCTCTCTCTTTCTCTATCAAAGTTTTACGCAATAAAAAATCTTTACCCTATCACAGGCGAGCTAAAGTATCACACAAGGGTTCGAGAGTATCAATACGGGGTGCTAGAGTTTTACACAGGGGTGGTAGATTATCAAACCGGGGTATTGGAGTATCACACAAGGGTGCTAGAGTATCACACAAGGGTGATAGAATATCAAACGTGGGTGGTAAGGTATTAAACAGGAGTGCTAGAGTATCACACAGGGGTGGTAGAGTATCACACTGGGTTGGGAGAGTATCACACAGGGTTGGTAGAGTATCACACAGGGGTGGTAGACTTTCACACAGGGGTGGTAGAGTATCACACAGGTGTGGCAGAGTATCTTCTTCTTTCCTCTTTTTTAAATTGTTTATATCTTATATATTTCTCTCCTTACATTTATCTCCCATTCAAAACTCTTCTTTTCTCCATATTTTCTTAACGTCCATATGCTCAACGTCTTTCATCCCGCACCACCCAGTGCTACCTATCACCTAGACAACGTCTTTCATCCCGCACCACCCAGTGCTACCTATCACCTAGACAATGTCTTTCATCCCGCACCACCCAGTGCTACCTATCACCTTGACCAGTGGTCGGCAAACTCAAAAGATAAAAAAATCAGCAGCAGTACGATTAAATGTTTTTGAGAGCCAAATTTCATTTCAAGAACCTGCAATGAATCATGTTTTTTAGAGTCAAAACCGATTTGTAGCCGACTGGCCGAGCCGCACTCATTTCGCCACAAAGCCGCATGCGGCTGGCCTGCCGCGATTTTCCGACCACTGACCGAGGTCATGGTAGCTCTATCTCTCCCTCGCCTTGAACAAGTTTTATTCATTCCTTTCAATTTCCCCCAGATCCTCTTCCTTTTGTTAATTATGTGACCACATCCTTCCTTTAGCGCCCTTCTAGTCCCTTAGTTGTTGGGCTCCCCGGGGCAGTGAGGTGTGGGACGGGAGGGGGGATGTTGTTCAAAGTGAACACAAATCCATATTTACAATTTTTAAATATTGTTCCTACGGCTAAATCATGTATCGATCCGAAGATGTCCCAATCCACAGTCAACCACAGAACACGTTGAGATCAACCTAACGGTCGCCACTACGAAATTGTGTTTGCTTGGTCCTGGTGAAATGGATGGTCGCAGGTCCTGGTGAAATGGATTGTCACAGGACCTGGGCGGAAATTCGAGACCGGGGATTCTCAAAGTATTGGGACGGGCACTTTCTCGGGTGGTAAGCTTCTTGAGGTCGGGGCATCTAACATTGAAAACCCCAATTTTATGCATAATGTAAAGGGTTTCAGTATTGGATGTAGAATATGACAAGGGTCGTGGAATGGTCGGGGAATGGTCGTGTAGGGTCGTTCAAAGAAAGTGCAAGGATTGTGCAAGGATCGTGGCCACATCACCTACAAAATAATTGGACACAGCAACCATCGGAAGACCACAGCATTTGTCGCCGAGACTACGGAGGAAATCCACCTATGACTCTTGATAATTTGATCTATTCAATACAAGTAAAGTTGGAGTGCTTGAGTTGACATAGAAAAAACTGAACTTCGTGTCAACTCACTTGGCCTCTGTTACGTCTATGTAAACATTTGAAGAGTCTTATACGGAAACAATCACTAAATATCAAACGTTTCATTGACTTTTGGATTGAGATAAGAATGCGACAGTAAAAAATCCTGTTGTTATTGGTATTTAATGAGAGCAATCCGTTGACAAAAAGAAATAAATACTCGGAGAATACATTACAATTATTTACTGGAAGCTATGCCCCGGTGTCACTAGGATTTTTAAGGTAAGGGATATTACGATGCTTTCTAAATTCTCTTTGCGAAGTCTCAACATATAAAAATAATCTTCTTTACATAGGTTAGGGAATCGTACTGAGATTTATGGTATATTCAAAAAGAATGATTAAAAATAATAAATTTAAATAATGAAATGTAAAAATACGTTGTTTTTTTCCCAGCCATTGAAATCAATATTTAGCAAACATTAAATCAGAGTCTTACAAGTATCTTTGTAAAGATATTTACGTTTCTAACGTCATTGATTTAACATAGCTCTACCCAACCTTAAACTACAAAGAAAACGTAATTTCTAAATATTCTAAAAACATGTCTTAAATTTAAAAAAAAAAAACGAAACAACTCTCTCCCATTTTACATATATGTATTATTATTTACGGATATAAAGATTCACTACATCTTTTTCCTCGCTTCTAAACTATGATACGAAAATCTTTAAACACTGAATTTTTGTAAGAAAAGAAAAATTTCTTTATTTTTTAAATTTATTTAATTTTTTAAATTAATATAATTCTACTCAAAATAATGTACACGTCCTTTTCTATGAACTGTATTTTGTACACAGTGGTAAAACAATTTTTTCTTCACAGAAACTCTTAGCACGTCGTTGTTCTCGCAAATGCATTTATGGAAAATGAACTGAATTATCATCGCTTCTAAACTGTAACTTTATAAAAATGAAAAGATCCTAATTTTCTTAGTTTAAATAAAATCGTATCCAATATTTTCCAGGTCGAGCGTCATTGCATTTTATCCTCATTGCATTTTATCCTTATTGCATTTTATCCTCATTGCATTTTATACTCATTGCATTTTATACTCATTGCATTTTTATCCTCATTGCATTTTTATCCTCATTGCATTTTATCCTCATTGCATTTTATCCAGTATAAGTTTAATAAATTGCACATTTTTTGGGATTAAGAAAAAAAGTGAAATTTTTGGCTATTTCTGAGACAAACTTAAATTTTGTATCCTGTGTTAAAAAAAAAATTTGAGCAATTTTAATTAAGTTCTTACAAGATTATTCATATATTTTGTTCAATGGGTTCAATCGAATAATTCAAAATTTGATATTGTTTTGAGTTATGTGAACCACGTAATATTTTTTTTAAAAATCCAATTTTAGTGGTTTCCCGATAAATTTGATTACAGATTAATAATATAATAAATGGATGGCAAATGATTGTTAATAAACGAATGTCAATCTCTTCTTATGTATCTTGTCCCTCTCATTCAGATAAAATGCTAAAAAAGAATTATTGAAATACTAGAACTATATTAATATTCTATTGTTCTAACCACTTTTAAACCGAATATTTTACACCATATTTAAATTGAGACGATTTCATCTTCCGAATAAGAAAATATTACTCAACAAAAGCAGTTGCGTTATTTAAAAAAAAATCATTTAGCGTAGCTATAGGAATTATATTTTGGGCGCTATCAGGAAATGGAAGCAGTCACACCACAAGCAAAATATATATAAGAGATTATAATACATGGTTTTCTACATTCTAATAATAATAATTGTAAATTTGGCTTTCGTAAAAACGATGAAAGTTATATTTTGATGTGAGTGTTGTATTGTGATGTTAATGGGATATAGTGATGTGAGTGTTGTATTGTGATGTTAATGGGATATAGTGATGTGAGTGTTGCATTGTGATGTTAATGGGATATAGTGATGTGAGTGTTGTATTGTGATGTTAATGGGATATAGTGATGTGAGTGTTGCATTGTGATGTTAATGGGATATAGTGATGTGAGTGTTGTATTGTGATGTTAATGGGATATAGTGATGTGAGTGTTGTATTGTGATGTTAATGGGATATAGTGATGTGAGTGTTGTATTGTGATGTTAATGGGATATAGTGATGTGAGTGTTGTATTGTGATGTTAATGGGATATAGTGATGTGAGTGTTGTATTGTGATGTTAATGGGATATAGTGATGTGAGTGTTGTATTGTGATGTTAATGGGATATAGTGATGTGAGTGTTGCATTGTGATGTTAATGGGATATAGTGATGTGAGTGTTGTATTGTGATGTTAATGGGATATAGTGATGTGAGTGTTGTATTGTGATGTTAATGGAATATAGTGATGTGAGTGTTGTATTGTGATGTTAATGGGATATAGTGATGTGAGTGTTGTATTGTGATGTTAATGGGATATAGTGATGTGAGTGTTGCATTGTGATGTTAATGGGATATAGTGATGTGAGTGTTGTATTGTGATCTTAATGGGATATAGTGATGTGATCAATGTTCCCTCTAAGGTTTGTTGGGTCGTGTGCAAAATCATAAAGTTGTGTGCACATTTTTAAAACATCAATTTTTTGTGCGCAGCATCAATTTTTTGTGCACAAAATTTTACAGCCAACACTCACAAACACACACTTAAGTGGAAATTAGCTGCGCGGTACTCAAAACTGCTGCGCGGTGTCTGTGAGATTGCTGCGCGGCCGCGCAGCCAAAAGGGAACATTGGATGTGAGTGTTGTATTTTGATGTGAATTTTATATGTTGATGCGAGTGTTGCATCATTATATACTCGTTCATGGCTCTCAGTACATAATGTTGGCTTGAACGCATGAATTTATAAAATTTCATTTGTAGAATAATATTTCGATAAAAAAAATCTATAGTATTCAGGAATGTCGAACAATATTCTGAACACAAAACAATATTTGAAACAACCATGAGAGTATCGAATCCCTGGCAGAGAAAAGTGCTTTGTCTGTCCACTTATCAAACCCTCATCAGTATCGATTCAACATTAGAATATAGATGCAATTTCGGAAGAAAAAAAATGTGGAGTGGCGGGTCGGTGTCCGGGTAATGTCAAATCGATCGATACTGGCAAATATCGAGTAGCCGAGTGGTTGATGATTACTGAAAGGCCAATATCACTTAAGTATTTGCTGGGATCGATACCAAATCTTTTAGCACTCTCCTGCCTCAGGAATTGATGTTGTTATTTTCTCTCTCCCAGTATAAGACACGAACCTTGAAATTGGTAATTGAGAACCTTTCAAGATACTCCTCCCTGACATTGCAAAAAGCCTTGCAGCTTAATGCTGGCCCAGCCAAGCATACGGGAGATCCTAGTTTTAAGCCAATAAATATTAAGTCCAAGCTTGCTTCGCTTTCGTCTCATTGGCAGGTTACACAATATTTTGTCTTGCTTATTTCTCTTTATTAAAGCATAATTTTACCATGTATATATATATTTGTATCTGATTGTTGTGAGAAAGTGTTGCAAAATTGTTAAGATTCAAATAGATGATTTGCCTTAAATAATTATATATATATATATATATATATATATATATATATATATATATATATATATATAATATTATAATATAATATTATAAGATATGATCCCGTGCTCCCGTGTATTAATGTAAAGCATCTTTTGCTCATAGCTACCTGCTGTTCAGAATTCTTGCCTTTGTTTGTTTTATTAATGATAAACTTTACAATATTTTAAAAGCCGAGACCTAAAATTCTAATCCCAGGTTTTGTATTGGCCGTATTGAAAATCATTCCGAACCCTTTTCCAAGCTCTTTAAATGTATATTTGGAAATTAAATAACATGCCTTTCCTTATTTTCAAAGAGAAATATTCGTATTTTTACGTTTCTGGTAACACTGGGTTTCGAGAAATTCGTATGTTTTATAAAATGTTACCAAAACTAAATTTTCAAGACCCCAAAAGGCACCAGAAAAATTGTTAGAACATTTAACCATATTTTGTGTGAATATCTTTACAGCTTCTCATTATTATGCATGCCACTGACGGATTTTGTGATCTTGCTGTCTTCAGAAAATTGCAGCCAACTTTTTACACGGCCCTTTAAATACACGTTATTAAAATGGTCAAGCAAATAGGTAATTCTTATTTCTAAAGAAAAGTCTTTGCAACAATTTTCCCGTCTTTCAACATCTTTGCATTACTTAAAATAAATATACTACCACAACCTTTCCTGGCCCCTGATTTATTTGTCGAAAAATTTGTCAGACATAGATATTTCCTTTATTTTGAATGTGTCGATTCCTTGTTATACATGCAACCAGATGTGTCAACCATCTTATATAAATGTAACCATTTGTGTCCATATCCATATTAAAAATGTAACCGAATATGTCCACCCAAAATATAAATTTAACCGAATGTGTCCACCCCAAGTATAAATGTAACCAAATGTGTCCACCCCAAGTATAAATGTAACCAAATGTGTCCACCCCAAATATAAATGTAACCAAATGTGTCAACCCCAAGTATAAATGTAACCAAATGTGTCCACCCCAAGTATAAATGTAACCAAATGTGTCCACCCCAAGTATAAATGTAACCAAATGTGTCCACCCAAGTATAAATGTAACCAAATGTGTCAACCCCAAGTATAAATCTAACCAAATGTGTCCACCCCAAGTATAAATCTAACCAAATGTGTCCACTCCAAATATAAATTATGTAACCAAATGTGTCCACCCCAAGTATAAATGTAACCAAATGTGTCCACCCCAAATATAAATCTAACCAAATGTGTCCACTCCAAATATACATGTAACCAAATGTGTCCACCCAAAATATAAATGTAACAAAATGTGTCCACCCCAAGTATAAATGTAACCAAATGTGTCCACTCCAAATATAAATATAACAAAATGTGTCCACCCAAAATATAAATGTAACCAAAAGTGTCCACTCCAAATATAAATGTAACCAAATGTGTCCACCCAAAATATAAATATAACCAAATGTGTCCACCCCAAATATAAATCTAACCAAATGTGTCCACTCTAAATATAAAAGTAACCAAATGTGTCCACTCCAAATATAAATGTAACCAAATGTGTCCACTCCAAATATAAATGTAACCAAATGTGTCCACCCCAAATATAAATGGAACGAAATGTGTCCACCCCAAATATAAATCTAACCAAATGTGCCCACCCCAAGTATAAATGTAACCAAATGTGTCCACCCCAAGTATAAATGTAACCAAATGTGTCCAACCCAAATATAAATGTAACCAAATGTGTCCACCCCAAGTATAAATGTAACCAAATGTGTCCACCCCAAGTATAAATGTAACCAAATGTTTCCAGCCAAGTATAAATGTAACCAAATGTGTCCACCCCAAGTATAAATCTAACCAAATGTGTCCACCCCAAGTATAAATCTAACCAAATGTGTCCACTCCAAATATAAATGTAATCAAATGTGTCCACCCCAAGTATAAATGTAACCAAATGTGTCCACCCCAAATATAAATCTAACCAAATGTGTCCACTCCAAATATAAATGTAACCAAATGTGTCCACCCAAACATAAATGTAACAAAATGTGTCTACCCCAAGTATAAATGTAACCAAATGTGTCCACTCCAAATATAAATATAACAAAATGTGTCCACCCGAAATATAAATGTAACCAAAAGTGTCCACTCCAAATATAAATGTAACCAAATGTGTCCACCCAAAATATAAATATAACCAAATGTGTCACCCCAAATATAAATCTAACCAAATGTGTCCACTCTAAATATAAAAGTAACCAAATGTGTCCACTCCAAATATAAATGTAACCAAATGTGTCCACTCCAAATATAAATGTAACCAAATGTGTCCACTCCAAATATAAATGGAACCAAATGTGTCCACCCCAAATATAAATCTAACCAAATGTGCCCACCCCAAATATAAATGTAACCAAATGTGTCCACTCCAAATATAAATGTAACCAAATGTGTCCACTCCAAATATAAATGGAACGAAATGTGTCCACCCCAAATATAAATCCAACCAAATGTGCCCACGCCAAATATAAATGTAACCAAATGTGCCCACCCCAAATATAAATGTAACCAAATGTGTCCACTCCAAATATAAATCTAACCAAATGTGTCCACCCCAAATGTAAATGTAACCAAATGTGCCCACACCAAATATAAATCTAACCAAATGTGTCCACCCCAAATATAAATGTAACCAAATGTGTCCACTCCAAATATAAATGTAACCAAATGTGTCCACTCCAAATATAAATATAACAAAATGTGTCCACTCCAAATATAAATGTAACCAAATGTGTCCACCCCAAATATAAATGTAACCAAATGTGCCCACGCCAAATATAAATCTAACCAAATGTGTCCACCCCAAATATAAATGTAACCAAATGTGTCCACTCCAAATATAAATCTAACCAAATGTGTCCACCCCAAATATAAATGTAACCAAATGTGCCCACGCCAAATATAAATCTAACCAAATGTGTCCATTCCAAATATAAATCTAACCAAATGTGTCCACCCCAAATATAAATCTAACCAAATGTGTCCACCCCAAATATAAATGTAACCAAATGTGTCCACTCCAAATATAAATGTAACCAAATGTAACCAAAAGTGTCCACTCCAAATATAAATGTAATCAAATGTAACCAAATGTGCCCACCCCAAATATAAATGTAACCAAATGTAACCAAATGTGTCCACTCCAAATATAAATGTAACCAAATGTAACCAAATGTGTCCACTCCAAATATAAATGTAACCAAATGTAACCAAATGTGTCCACTCCAAATATAAATGTAACCAAATGTAACCAAATGTAACCAAATGTGTCCACTCCAAATATAAATGTAACCAAATGTAACCAAATGTAACCAAATGTGTCCACTCCAAATATAAATGTAACCAAATGTAACCAAATGTAACCAAATGTGTCCACTCCAAATATAAATGTAACCAAATGTAACCAAATGTAACCAAATGTAACCAAATGTGTCCACTCCAAATATAAATGTAACCAAATGTAACCAAATGTGTCCACTCCAAATATAAATGTAACCAAATGTAACCAAATGTGTCCACTCCAAATATAAATGTAACCAAATGTAACCAAATGTGCCCACCCCAAATATAAATGTAATCAAATGTAACCAAATGTGTCCACCCCAAACATACATGTAATCAAATATGTTCATATCCTTATTTAAAATGTAACCAAATCTGTCCAACCTCTTATATTAGTGCGAATTTAAAAATAAGAAGACAAAAAGAAAAACATACAGATAGTGCATACATGAAAATGTATGTAGAATAATCAATGAACAATATGTTTCTCAGAAACATATAAATGTATGTCATTGGGTAATGACCACAGAACAATCTGAAACCAAGCGATATTTTATTTGACTGGCATACTGCATCAGGTTCATGCATATCAATGTGTGCATGTTCAGTATGTGACAACTCTGATTTGAACATCAAAACATCAAATATATGTATCTGTGCCTTGTTGCCAATTAATTTGATTATCTACCTTTCAAAATACGTATGCGAAATGAACACCATTCCCAAAGTACATTCGCAACTAACACACGATTGCCAACGTACATTCACAAATAGCACACGATTGCCAAGGTAAATTCACAACTAACACACGATTGCCAACGTACATTCACAAATAACACACGATTACCAAGGTACGTTCACAACTAACACACGATTACCAAGGTACATTCACAACTAACACATGATTAACAAGGTACATTCACAACTAGCATATGATTCCCAAGGTACATTCACAACACTTGGCAAATCTTCCGACAACTCACGTTTTCACCCTGGATTGTACAAACTAACAACACGGGGGAAAAGGTGGGAGGGGGGGGGAAGCAGACTAATGTAGTTCGGCGTCTGCGTGACATAGTATGTGCTATTCGGAGGGAATAGACGATTTGATTTCTTAGAAAACCATTGCGCATTTCGCATCTGACAGAATATAAACCTTTGACCTTGAGATGTGTACCTCAACTTAACTTTTAAGATGTGTACATCAACATGACCGTGACACGTGTACCTCAACATAACGTTTAAGATGTGTACATCAACATGACCGTGACACGTGTACCAACGTTTAAGATGTGTACATCAACATGACGTGTGAAATCTATATCGGCAAGCGTCCAGCACAAAGCCTGCCATTTATCGCCATTTATAGTATTACAACGGTAGAATGAATTTAACTGTTTCATCAATACGTTCGATACCAGCTGAGCCACTTTGCACCGGTAAAACACGGATTGGGAAAACCCCATTTCCATATTACCTATTCTATTCGTATTCATTTAATTTGAAAAAAAAACAAAAAACAACAGCCTAACATATTTTGATGCTGTAATGGTCTTCTTAAAAGTGTAGGAATTTTGAATGGCCCATTATAAAGTTTACGATGAGTACTCTTAAACAATATATTTCATTTTGTATTTGATAATTTCCGTAGCGAATTTGCCGTAAAGACTTGGGATTCACGCACAAATGTTTTCTACAACCAGGATGGCGGCTAACTACAATTTCAACTTTTGATTCCAACTAAAATATACGTTTAGGATTTTGCCCTACTGTGGTTCTGGTATTTGTCCTGATGTTGGTCCTCTTTCGTCGGTCATGCTGTTGGTGCTGTTGTTGATTCTGTTACTAGTCATGTTGTTGGTCCTGTTGTTGGTCCTGTTGTTTGTCCTGTTGTTGGTCCTATTGTTGGTCCTGTTATTGGTCCTGGTGCTGACCCTGCTGCTCGTCCGGCTGTTGGTCCTATTGTCGGTCCTGTTGTTGGTGCTGCTATTGGTCCAGCTGTGGGACCTGCTGTTTTTCATATTGTCGGTCCTACTGTCGGTCCAATTTTGTTGGTCCTGCTGTTGTTCCGGTCGTTGTTCCTGCTGTTGGTCCTATTGTCGGTCCTGTTGTTGTTCCTGCTATTTTTCCTGCTTTCGGTCATGCTTTTGGTCCTATGGTTGGTCCTACTGTTGGTTTAAAAAGTTTCCCTACTAGTGGTTCTTCTGTCGGTCCTAAAATTGTTTCTTAAAATTTAAAATTATTTTTCTCTGCAAATAACAATTGAAAAAAACAGCTCTAAGTCCTTAGTCTGACAGGACGCGCCATTAACAATGATCCTCACATTGAGTGCATGACAGCTAAGTGTTACACGTACATTTAAAGTTGAATACATTTAACCTTTCCCCCCCCCCCTTCCCGCCATGTCAGCATTTAGGAATAATTTGGAGTCAGCCTGGAGTAAATATCTGTGGCATAGGAGTATTGGGGAGGAGGGTGGAGTGATTGGGGAGGGGTGCTGAACTCACATTGAGTGCATGACAGCTAAGTGTTACACGTACATTTAAAGTTGAATACATTTAACCTTTCCCCCCCCCCTTCCCGCCATGTCAGCATTTAGGAATAATTTGGAGTCAGCCTGGAGTAAATATCTGTGGCATAGGAGTATTGGGGAGGAGGGTGGAGTGATTGGGGAGGGGTGCTGACACACGTGCAACGAAATAATGGGAAACCCTTGTCCCAACGAGACCGTTTCGAGCAACATTGCAGCGTCTGACCTTGTCACTCCAGGTCACGGTTGATTTAGAACATTTCCAGCTTTCTAGTTTTTGAGAGACAGCCAACAATTTACCGTCGCGGCCTGTGAGTTAGTAGGCGGGTGCCCCATGTCGTCTGGACGCAAAACATCCCGGAGAAGGCTGTGTCTGTCGCTACAGATTCCCGCCTCAAGACTGGGAGTGATGTACTCGCCGATCCCCTGCCCCCAGCAAAGAAGCAGGGGTTGAACATTGGCGCAAGTAAGATCTTAAGAACACGCCTAGATGTGGATGGTAAGACTGAGGAGACGTAAGTAGTCACATGATAGCTGGTTTTTTATCAGAATTTGTGTCTCCAAAATAAATCTCCAGGAGCTGATGACGACAAAGTCAATATCGGATGATATTGTGTTATAGTGTGTGTATGTGTGTGTGTGCGTATGTGTGTGTGCGTATGTGTGTGCGCCAATGTGTGTGTAAATTTGTATGTAAATCTCAACAAGCATGCAACATTCACACAGCAAACAAAGATCAAACACATACAATCGCACAAAGATCATTCAGTTTAGTTCGTATCGTGTAGACCACCAATCACATCACTGTTTACATATAGCTGATATATAAAGTTGATCTGTTCACTTTATAAGACAAATATATTTAAATCAAGAAAATAATCAAGAAAAGCACAATTGAATGTAAGTTATTGAATTACATTAACTGCTGTCTCCACTGTCTCCATTGTCAATTATAATGTAAAGAGGGCACATTATTTAAAGTTCATCAATAAATTTGAAATCAATCTAATACGAACAATTTTTTTTAAAGTTCTTCAAAATCACAAGATTTTATCAATTTGTGAAATTATTTTACTTCTCAATCTCCTTTTTTTATATCCCTTTTAACCCTAACTATAACCCTACACCTAACCCTAGAAGTATACCTAAAACTAACCATAATCCTAAACCTAACACAACACTAACTCTAACCCTAACACAAACCCTAATCCTAAACCAAGCCCTAATCCTAAACCAAGCCCTAATCCTAAACGTAACACTAATCCTAACCATAACCCCAACATTAAGACTATCTCTAACCCTCATTCTAACCCTAAACCTAACTTATCCCTAACCCTAACACTAAACCTTACCAGAACCCTAACTCTAAATCTAACCCAAAATCTAAATCTAACACTAATCGTAAACGTAACCCTAAACTTAACCCTAACATTAACCCTAACCCTAACACTAACCCTAACCCTAACACTAACAATAACACTTACCCTCAGCCTAAACCTACCCTTAGAGCTAACCCAAACTCTAACTCTAACCCTTACCTTAATATAACCACAACCCTAACCCTAAATCTGACACTAACTCCAACACTAACCCTAATCCTTACCCTAACACTAACCGTAACCCTAACACTAAAACTAACCATAACACTAACTCCAACCCTAACCCAAAACCTAACTCTAACAGTAACCGTAAAATTAACACTAACCCTGACCTTAACACTAACCCTAACACTAACCTTAACACTAACCCTAACCTTAACCATAACCCTAAACCTAACATTGACACTAACCCTAACTCTAACCCTACCCCAAACCATAACCCGAATACAATGACTCATAATTAAAAACCAAGGAGTATCTCTGGATTCTACACTAATATTTAAAACAGAGCCCAGACATTCAATCTCTACGAATAAGAAAGCTCCCTTTCATCAGCCCAGATATTCAGTCACTACGAATAAGAAAGGTCCCTTTCATCAGCCCAGATATTCAGTCACTACGAATAAGAAAGGTCCCTTACATCAGCCCAGACATTCAATCTCTACGAATAAGAAAGGTCCCTTACATCAGCCAAGACATTCATTATCTACGAATAAGAAATCTCCCTCACATCAGCCCAGACATTCAGTTTCTACAAAGTAGATAAACCACTAAACTACGCCAAATTAATTTCCCTTTAACGATTCTTTTCGTTCATTAAAAACACTCCAGTACTTCTAATTATCGATCTTTGATCAATCGATTCTTTTATTTCCCCACCCCTCAAATCCACCATTTCGCTAAATCGGACCGGTTGATTGGGATCTTGCCCCCCCCCCCCACCCCGGGTGTCAGTGTTAACAGCCGCTATCGTCTGCGACATCCGGTGTATTGAACACACGTAAATTCACGACCGTTCTGTGACGTATTAGGCGCAGACTCGGCACACAGCGACACCTCGCGGTAGTGATGGGGGGTAAGCACTGGAGCCACGGTTAAGGGACTTAGCGGGTAATCAAGGTTTGATGGACGAAACAATGGTTGCCCTTGTGTCGGCTTAAAAGTAGGACCGCGAGTAACAGCTGGTTTACAGAGGAGAGTTACCTGTAGGGAAAGTTGCATGCGTCGGATGGTTGAAGTAAGAAGGTATTGAGGATACTTGACGTGGATTGTAATAGGATATCGCTTCGAACGTCCACGGAAGGTAAGTTAATTTGTCGTAGTGTTATCTCTTGAGATATTAGACTCATTGTCTGAACAGAAAAACTGAAAAGGCTCTAGATAAAATATTATCCTATAATATAACACAAAGATCAAATACAATAATGTTACCCAACGAGTTCAGCCAATACCTTGCTAAATTTTGATCACTATAAGATCCTACAAAATATGGCATCAATAGATTGAACGATCACATTGCCTACTGTATGTAAATAGTCTATATCGGCAAAATGATCACATTACCTAATGTATGTCAGTAGTCTGCATCGATCAGATTATCACATTTTCCTACTGTATGTCAGTACATCGACCGAATGATCATATTGCCTACTGTATGTCAGTAGTCTACATTGACCGAATGATCATATTTCCTACTGTATGTCAGTAGTGTACATTGACCGAATGATCACATTGCCTACTGTATGTCAGTAGTGTACATTGACCGAATGATCACATTGCCTACTGTATGTCAGTAGTCTACATCGACCGAATGATCACATTGCCTACTGTATGTCAGTAGTCTACATCGACCGAATGATCACATTGCCTACTGTATGTCAGTAGTCTACATCGAACGAATGATCACATTGCCTACTGTATGTCAGTGGTCTACATCGCCCGAATGATCACACTGCCTTCTGTATGAATGAAGCCAACCAACCAAAATTACACTTTTAAAATATTACTTTAAAATAGAATCCGTTGTGTCCAGAAATTTGACATGGGCAAAGTCTAGATACAACAATGCGAATGTAATAAATCTTTAATCAAGAAATGTTGACTTAATATAAAACCAAATCAAATATCCATTATTAAATATCAAATATCAAATGTCCCTTATTTTGCTTCTGAGAAACGATTTCACGTCATATTTTCACCCAATGCATGGTGATATAATAATTTCTGATTAATACATCTTCAAGAAGGGAGGTACTAGTTGTTGGTTTTTCTAATGTCAAAGGATGTTGTTTACAATCCGTTTGACATGGGGTCTGAAGGACATGGTGGTGATTAACTTAGACAGGATCTCGTGATAATAGTTCCGTTGGAATGCACATCATAAATGTACATTTTCTCCGACGCGAAGATTAAAGCAGTAGCGAACGCATAATTGTGTAGTCCAGGCTTGGGTAAGAACACGATACTTGGATGAATTAAAGGAAATTATGTAACAAGCACATCTTTGAGTAAGTCCATATTTAATGTATGACAGAATAAAAAGGACATCTTTGCCCAAAACCATAATGCGTGTATGTCCCTTTGCACAAGTCCACAATGCGTGTATTTCCCAGAAACAGAACATAATCCGCGAATTCCCTCCAACCGTTTGTAACCCCTCTGTATCGGAATAAAAGAGTGTTGTGTATTTACGTGAATAAAAAGGTGTTGTGTATTTACGTGAATAAAAAGAAGTTGTGTATTTACGTGAATAAAAAGGGTTTGTATATTTACGTTAATAAAAAGGGCTTGTGTATTTACGTGAATAAAAAGGGTTTGTCTATTTACGTGATTAAAAAGGGGTTGTGTATTTACTGAATAAAAAGGAGTGTGTATTGACGTGAATAAAAAGGGATTGTGTATTTACGTGAATAAAAAGGGGTTGTCTATTTACGTGAATAAAAAGGGATTGTGTATTGACGTGAATAAAAAGGGATTGTGTATTTACGTGAATAAAAAGGGGTTTTGTATTTACGTGATTTAAAAGGAGTTATGTATTGACGTGAATAAAAAGGGGTCGTGTATTTACGTGAATAAAAAGGGGTTGTGTATTGACTGAATAAAAAGAGGTTGTGTATTTAACGTGAATAAAAAAGGATTGTGTATTTACGTGAATCACAAGGGGTTGTGTATTGACGTGAAAAAAAAGGGGATTGTGTATTTACGGGAATAAAAAGGGGTTTCGTATTTACGTGAATAAAAAGGGGTTGTGTATTTACGTGAATAAAAAGGGGTTGTCTATTTACGTGAATAAAAAGGGGGTTGTGTATTTACGTGAATGAAAAGGGCTTGTTTATTGACGGGAATAAAAAGGTGTTTTGTATTTACGTGAATTAAAAGGGGTTGTGTATTGACGTGAATAAAAACGGGTTGTGTATGTACGTTAATGAAAAAGGGGTTGTGTATTTACGTGAATAAAAAACAGTTTTTTATTACTTGAATAAAAAAGGATTGTGTATTTACGTGAATAAAAAGCGTTGTGTATTTACGTGAATAAAAAAGGGGTTGTGTTTTTGTGTGAATAAAAATGTGGTGTGTATTTACGTGAATAAACAGGGTGTGTTTATTTACGTGAATAAAAAGGGGGGAATGTATTTACGTGAATAAAACAGGGTTATGTATTTACGTGAATAAAAAGGGGGGAATGTATTTACGTGAATAAAACAGGGTTATGTATTTACGTGAATAAAAAGGGGTTGTGTATTTACGTGAAACAAAAGGGGTTGTGTATTTACGTGAATAAAAAGGGGTTGTGTAATACGTGAATAAAAGGGGTTGTGTATTTACGTGAATAAAAAAGGGGTTGTGTTTTTGTGTGAATAAAAATGTGGTGTGTATTTACGTGAATAAACAGGGTGTGTTTATTTACGTGAATAAAAAGGGGGGTGTGTATTAACGTGAATAAAAAGGGATTGTGTATTTACGTGAATAAAAATGGGGTGTGAATTTACGTGGCTAAAAAGTGTTTTGTATTTACGTTAACGAAAAGGGTTGTGTATTTACGTGAATAAAAAAAGTGTTGTGTATTTACGTGAATAAAAAGGGGTAGTGTATTTACGTGAAGAAAAAGGGGTGTGTATTTACTTGAATAAAAAGGGGTTGTGTTATCTACGTGAATAAAAAGGGGTCGTGTATTTACGTGAATAAAAAGGGTTTGTGTTATCAACGTGAATAAAAAGGGGTCGTGTATTTACGTGAATAAAAAGGGTTTGTGTATTTACGTGAATAAAAAGAGATTGTGTATTTCCGTGAATAAAAAGGGGTTGTGTATGGCGCGAATAAAAAGGAGTTGTGTATTCACGTGAATTGATTGAAACAGCTTCTCTGATTGATAACTTTTAAAGTTTATGTTCAAGATCATCTTCTCGGAGATAAACCTTCCTTGAACATCTTCTTATGGATGCAGTCGTAGACATAAAGTATCTCACAGTCTTCTGTAGTGTTTGAAATGTTTTAAATGAGACCATATGGATTTTAAAATAATGCTCACTCTATCAGACTATTCAGTATTCTATGGTTCGGGTATTTATCATTAACTGTCACTGGCTTACAATCTTTCACTGGCTTACAACCTGTCGCTGATTTACCATCTGTCACTGGTTCACCATCTGTCAATGGCTTACCAAATTTTACTGGCTTACCATCTGTCACTGGCTTACCATCTGTCACTGGGATACCATCTGTCACTGGGTTACCATCTGTCACTGGGTTAATGTCTGTCACTGGCTTAACGTCTGTCACTTACTTTCTTCTGTCACTAGCTTATCTTATAATTTATACAAAGCATAATACCAAGATCTTAAATTAAAATTCGATTTTCTAAGCTTACTTCAACATCAGCTTAGAACAGGAGACTCAGGTACGGATATCTGCATACTATATATAGTAGCCACAGATATGGGCATCTGAACACTAACTGCAAGAGCCGCACTAGACAAATCTACCGACAATGGGTCAAGATTTCATTCATAAACCTACACCCTCGTCCCACTCCACACTTGCCCCACTCGTCCCACTCCACTCTCATCCCACTCACCCCATTCCACGCTCATCCCACTCGCCCCCTCCACACTCGCCCCACTCGTCCCATTCGCCCCACTCCACCCTCGTCACACTCCACACTCATCCCACTCGTCCCACTCCACACTCATCTCACTCGCCCCCTCCACCCTCGCTCCACTCGTCCCCTTCGCCCCACTCCACCCTCGCCCCCCTCCACCCTCCCACCACACCCACTCCACTCTCATCCCACTCCCCCCATTCCACGCTCATCCCACGCGCCCCCTCCACACCCGCCCCCCTCGTCCCATTCGCCCCACTCCCCCCTCGTCACACTCCACACTCATCCCACTCGTCCCACTCCACACTCATCTCACTCGCCCCCTCCACACTCGCTCCACTCGTCCCATTCGCCCCACTCCACCCTCGCCCCACTCCACACTCGTACCACTCGCCCCACTCAACAGTCGTCCCATTCCACACTCGTCCTACTCGTACCACTCCACACTCGCCCTACTCGTACCACTCCACACTCGCCCCACTCCACACTCGCTCCACTCGTTCCACTCACCCCACTCGTCCCACTCCACACTCGCCCCACTCGCCCCCACTCGTCACTTAAGATGAATCCTGTTACTGTGCTTTCTTCCACAACATTATTTCGTGTCCCTGGGCACGGGAACCCTAAAATAACATTGATTGGTCGCCAGTAGCTGAGCTGAATTGAGGCATGTCGCATTGCTAACCTACTGCGTTGACATGAAAGCTGTATTAGACATGCGTCGAGAAACGGTTTAATCAAATCTTCGCTTGACCTGTTTCAAAGGTGTGGTTCAAACGCTATCATGGATTAATATTAGATATTGGGCAGGGCAAAATCTGTGTGATAGCATGGGGCAGATGGGTCCACCATCTACGGCCCGTGGGGCAGATCCGTCCG
Source organism: Lymnaea stagnalis (assembly GCA_964033795.1). Lineage (NCBI taxonomy): Eukaryota > Metazoa > Mollusca > Gastropoda > Lymnaeidae > Lymnaea > Lymnaea stagnalis. The sequence goes on from CAXITT010000296.1 coordinate 942,577, forward strand.
GCCAAGGCTGATCCAGCTATGAACCGCGGGCAAGATCTGTCCCCACCAGTGATCCCCCGGCTTCGCAACGTGGGCCATATCCGTCCTGCCAAGGGTTCTCAGCCCGGTACGCCTGGCAGCATTGACAAGTATGGAACCTTGGCGTCGAACTTTTCTTTAGCCAAAATCAGGACCATAATTCCCATTGAAATACTGATAATTTTATGTTAATTAAAATTGCTCATTTTAAATTTCATTGCATCCAATCCCCCCCCCCCTTTATTTCACTACACATACGATATTTCCCGGGGTTTATAAGAGTCTTTTCATAAGAAACAAAGGTGAGAAATTATCAATTATCCGCATGGTCCGGAGACTATCCAATGCATTTCCTTGCAAAAACCAATCCTGTAGGGTCTGTCCTTGAGACCCCAATCCTGGTAAGACCCCAATTCTAATGAGTCCTCAATCCCATTCTGAACCGATCCCGGCGCAATCCCTTTTCCCGGTGTGATCCCGTTCACGGTGGGATCCTCTTTTCTTGTGGCTCCGGATCCAGTGGGGAATGAAGATCCCGTTAGGATCCCTATCCCCTCGGTTTCTTGATCCCAGTGGACTACCGATCCCGTTAGGATACCGTTCTCAGTGGAATCGCGTTTTTATAGGGACTCTCTGTTCCGATGTTACCCCTTTTTCTGATAGGAGCCTGATCCAGTTTTGATCCCGTTCCCCGATGGGATCTCGATGGTATCCTGTTCCCCGATGGGATCACGTAACCGATGGTTCCCATTAGGATCCTGTTTCTCTATAGGATCATGCTCAGTGCGATTTAGTTCGAGAACGCCTTAAGATCTAAATATATATCCCCGTAGAATAATATAGAACATTCTAGATTAAATTTTATACCCTCCCTTAAACGTGTAAAAAATCCCTTGTATAAGTAATTATTTCTCGAATGAGAAATATAATACAACTAAATTGTACTACTACAATTATAGTACATTGATATAGGGGCCCCGGTGAGTGTCAATTAAATAAAGTACCATTTTAGTTATGTCTGAGATGGGGAGCCCTATAAAAATCATTCCGATAAATTATAGATTTAAAATTTGTCCTCTTAAAATTGCTTTAAAAAAGGGATAGATATAGCTTTTTAAACTACCGAAGTTTCTAGAAAAATCTAGATCGGCCCTAAATGGATTGGATATTATTAGTTTTAAATCCACGGATATTTTAATACGTACGGAGAAGGGTATTGCTACAAATCTAAGCCTAGTTCCACCTATTCACATAGAACCTAGAGTGTTGTCTAAACCCTATTGATAATTATATAATTTATATTAGGAAAAATGGAATTGGTCCCCCGGCCCCAGAGGGATGGATATTATGCAGGTTTCATGTCAAAAATTTACCTGGAACCGTCACAACCGGACCGAATTCGTTTAATTTTCCTAATCTATGCAAATAAAAGGCAAATCCCTCACTCACTCACTCACTCACTCACTCACTCACTCACTCACTCACTCACTCACTCACTCACTCACTCACTCACTCACTCACTCACTCACTCACTCACTCACTCACTCACTCACTCACTCACTCACTCACTCACTCACTCACTCACTCACTCACTCACTCACTCACTCACTCACTCACTCACTCACTCACTCACTCACTCACTCACTCACCCACTCACTCACTCATCACTAATTCTCCAACTTGCCATGTAGATAGAAGCCTGAAATTCCGAAGGCATATTCCTTACAGCGTGCTTACAAAAGTTTCATTTCAAAACTCGACTCGGAACGCATATAGAAGAAAAAAATGAAATGGGGCCCCCTGTCCCAGAGTTATGGATATTATAAGTTTAGTACCCTTTGGTATTTGAATATGTTTGCTAAGTTTGGTCAAGATCCATCTATTCATGTAAGAGTACAATGCCTATTAATATTAATTTGGCTTATATAAGGAAAAATGAAATGCCCCCCCCCCTCCAGGGATGGATATTATGTGTTAAGTACCCTTCGGTATTTGAATATGGATAATCAAATGTATGTATATTAAGTTTGGTCGAGATACATCTATTCATGTAGCAGTATGTGTTGATCATTTTATTTATAAAGCTCATCTAGAGAAAAATGACATTTTGGGCCCCCGGCCCGAAACGGTATATAGTTTTGAAATGAAACCTGCTTAACTTTTGTAATCAAGCTTTAAGGAATCAGCCTGCAAAATTTCAGACTTCTATCTACAGGGGAAGTTGGATAATTAGTAATGAGTCAGTGAGTGAGGGCTTTGTCTTTTATTATTATAAGATATCATAGACTAGGTGTAACACTGAGAACGACCAAATATAATGGGATATCATAGAGTAATATGATGCATGGAGAGAGAAAAAAAAGGGGGGAAGGGATAAACTTATTAAAAACATTCAAAACTATTTCATTATATTAGTTTCCATTCCTAAATATATATTAATCTGTTAATTAATTTAATTCCTTTTTCAATGATTATTTATCCTCATTAATATAAAGCTTATTATGGTTTACACATTCCCCTCAGTACATTTTATTTTATTTCTGCTTGAAAACTTCTGCGCGTTTACCGTAGCAGCCTGGCCCTAAAGTTCCCATTGGATATTTCTTTGTGTTTACCGTAATAGCCTGGCCCTAAAGTTCCCATTGGATATTTCTTTGTGTTTACCGTAACAGCCTGGCCCTAAAGTTCCCATTGGATATTTCTTTGTGTTTACCGTAACAGCCTGGCCCTAAAGTTCCCATTGGATATTTCTTTGTGTTTACCGTAACAGCCTGGCCCTAAAGTTCCCACTCGATATTTCTTTGTGTTTACCGTAACAGCCTGGCCCTAAAGTTCCCATTTGATATTTCTTTGTGTTTACCGTAGCAGCCTGGCCCTAAAGTTCCCATTAGATATTTCTTTGTGTTAGCCGTAACAGCCTGCCCTTAAAGTTCCCATTGGATATTTCTTTGTGTTTACCGTAACAGCTTGCCCTTAAAGTTCCCATTGGATATTTCTTTGTGTTTACCGTAACAGCCTGCCCTTAAAGTTCCCATTGGATATTTCTTTGTGTTTACCGTAACAGCTTGCCCTTAAAGTTCCCATTGGATATTTCTTTGTGTTTACCGTAACAGCCTGCCCTTAAAGTTCCCATTGGATATTTCTTTGTGTTTACCGTAACAGCTTGCCCTTAAAGTTCCCATTGGATATTTCTTTGTGTTTACCGTAACAGCCTGCCCTTAAAGTTCCCATTGGATATTTCTTTGTGTTTACCGTAACAGCCTGCCCTTAAAGTTCCGATTGGGGATTTCTTTGTGTTTACCGTAACAGCCTGCCCTTAAAGTTCCGATTGGGGATTTCTTTGTGTTTACCGTAACAGCATGCCCTTAAAGTTCCGATTGGGGATTTCTTTGTGTTTACCGTAACAGCCTGCCCTTAAAGTTCCGATTGGGGATTTCTTTGTGTTTACCGTAACAGCCTGCCCTTAAAGTTCCGATTGGGGATTTCTTTGTGTTTACCGTAACAGCATGCCCTTAAAGTTCCGATTGGGGATTTCTTTGCGTTTACCGTAACAGCATGCCCTTAAAGTTCCGATGGGAGATTTCTTTGTGTTTACCGTAACAGCCTGCCCTTAAAGTTCCCATTGGATATACACATTAAACATAGGCTGAATATTATAATCTTGGTTTTGTGTTCATAAAAATGTTTACACCTGTCAGGTGTTCAATAACGTCTTTTGTCGATAACTAATTTTAATGGAAATAGCTCAGCCCTAGGTGGTGATATTAAAACACAGTATGGGGGCTGATTGGGTGGAGAGAGAGGGGGGGGATGGGTTGTCAGGAGAAAATGTAATCTCTGCAAGTTTCTATTAATAGATTCATTGTTTAATAACAAAAGCTGCAAATCTGAGAGCCATTTGTAAAAAATGAACAAAGATATAACAAAGGTATAACAAAGAATACCAAAGATATAACATAGGTATAACAAGGGAATAACAAAGGTATAACAAAGACATAACAAAGGTATAACAACGATTAAAAAAATATAACAAAGATATAACAAAGGTATAACAAAGATATAACAAAGGTATCGCAAAGATATAACAAAGGTATATATCAAAGATATAACAAAGGTGTAACAAAGACATAACAAAGGTATAACAAAGATATAACAAAGATATAACAAAGGTATATATCAAAGATATAACAAAGGTGTAACAAAGACATAACAAAGGTATAACAAAGATATAACAAAGATATAACAAAGGTATATATCAAAGATATAACAAAGGTATAACAAAGACATAACAAAGGTATAACAAAGATATAACAAAGATATAACAAAGGTATATATCAAAGATATAACAAAGGTATAACAAAGACATATCAAAGATATAACAAAGATATAACAAAGATATAACAAAGGTATAACAAGGGTCGAGTCGTTTTTGAACTGTGTGGATACAATGTAAACATTACAACAACAAAAAAACAATTTCTGGAGCTGGATCAAACGGATGACATTTCCTGGAGCTGGATCAAACGGATGACATTTCCTGGAGCTGGATCAAACGGATGACATTTAAACACGATCCGATTTACGAGACTTTTATTTTTGTCATGAAATAATTTGAATAATGAATGAGCGGGATGTGCATTTACATGTTGTGTGCATGTCAAACGTGACAGGACGTGTGCATGTCAAACGTGATAGGACGCGTGCATGTCAAACGTGACAGGACGTGTGCATGTCAAACGTGACAGGACGTGTGCATGCTATAGATTGGTTAAATAGCGACTTGATATAGTTTGGTTAAATACAGCTTAGTATCTAATGGTTGAATACGGCTTGGGATCGATTGGTTAAATACCGCTTGATATATATTCGTTAAATGCGGCTTGATTGGTTAAATACGGTTTGATATCGTTTGGTTAAATACGGCGTGATATTGATTGGTTAAATACCGCTTAATATTAATTGTTTAAATACGGCTTGATATTGATTGGTTAAATACGGCTTTATTTAGTTTATGTGGAAAACATGGTATTGAATACAATGTCTAGTACGACGCGCTAATCATTGGACTTGGTGTATTATTGATTTAAATTTGATGACAAGATTTAGCTATTCGACCATGACTTTGTTTACTTGTTACCTTGCATCGAGATTTTAACTCCATTCATTTCATTGGCTCCCTGTACAAGCAAGGATTATCTACAAACTCTCTATTCTCTGACACAAGTTTTTCTCGAATTCCTGCCCTTCCTATCTTACCGAACTTCTTGCTGTCTGTTCACCCTTCGACAGCTTCGCTCCTCCGCAGACGCGCGTATTCTTTCTGTCCCCAAGACTCGCACAAAAACATACGGTGAACGATCTTTCTCTTTCTGTAATGCTAAGCAAAGGAATTCTCTTCCATAACACATCCACAATATACCGACCATCACAACCTTCAAAACTGCACTCAAAACAAATCTTTTTAAACTCTACTATCCTGACTGATTCCCACCTGTGACCGAAAAACGATGCTACTCGGTGTCGTCCATGGCTTGAGAAGTAAATAGTTTTAAATATACATTTGTTTTGTTTTATTTAATTAATGTATGGTAATTAATTATTTAAGTTCTTAATTATGTTTGTTAAATTTTAAATACAGCGTGGTGAGCCCAGCCCCAGGCTGGGGTACTCGCTATATAAAACCACTTATAATAATAATAATAACTACACATACTTATTTCTAAATAGCAGCCTTTTAGACCAGTCTATAAAATATGACACGATCTTCGTCTGGTTCATTGGGTCACATTGAGTTATAATTTTAGAATATAAGGAGAAGCTAATTTCAAAAGTGACTTCCAAGTCATTGGAGTAGACTTCCATCCCTCTTTTCTATTCACCTATCCATACGATGTCTGCCAGCTAGAGTTGCCTTCCCATGGCTTAGACTTATCTAATTGGAGATGATGGCAAATCCCAATGGACGTTTTCTTAAGCCTTGGGTTAGCAAGTAGACGGCCTGGTGGTCATCTGATGGTCAGACTAAAAGGATACATTTCCTTCTTAAGCTCGACGAGTTAGACCATTACGGCATGTTAGGAAGACCCCCGCATCCCTGATCTGGTGAATACAGGCATCAAACTTAATGAAGTGTGACGTCAAACGTAATGAAATGGGACATGTGACTTAAAATAAACCGTAGAAACTGGATAGAAGGGGAGACAGTCTAAATTAGGTTTGTTGGATGGAGAGAGAGAGAGAGCATGTGGATAGGCCCGTGTGGTGAGCATGTGGATATGTCCATGTGGAGAGCAAGTGGATTGGTCCGAGTGGAGAGCAAGTGGAAACGTCCGTGTGGAGAGAAAGTGGATAGGTCCGTGTGTAGAGCAAGTAGATAGGTCCGTTTGGAGATCATATGGATAGGCCCATGCAGAGAGAAAGTGGATAGGTCCGTTTGGAGAACAATTGGATAGGTCCGAGTGTAGAGCAAGTGGATAGGGCCGTGTGGAGAGCATGTGGAAAGCTCATGTGGATAGGCCCGTGTGGAGAGCAAGTGGATAGATCCATGTGGTGAGCCTGTGTATAGGTCCGTGTGTAGAGCATGTGGATAGGTCCGTGTGGAGAGCAAGTGGATAGGTCCATGTGGAGAGCATGTAGAAAGGCCCATGTAGATAGGCTCGTATGGACAGTTGTGTATAAAGCACAAAGCTGCAAGAATGCAAGACCATAAAACGTAGCACATTGTCTCAATAGATTTTTAATCCAATTATTTATTAATTTTCTCTTTTACTTATAATCACTAATGCTTAAATACTACAAGGAAAGACATAGGACTCATGGACATCAAGCCATGAGCCAAGGGCAAGGGGCTCGGGGGTATAAATCGCAGGGTATTAGTGCATAGCGCTAAGGGGCACGGAGCCCAGGGGCTTTCACTTGATGAGAGAATCCCAGACCATTGGCATTTTTATGGATGAAAGATACATTTATACATTTGTATTTAGAGTTAAAATTATTTTAATCGTTTATGAAAAAATGTAAAGGATCCTGCCAAGATTATACTGCAGTTCTTTATTACTCAATAAAGGGAATTAGTTTAAGGTCGCTAATCAACTTGCTATCGCATCCAATTAAAAGGCGCACTTATACGTCATCAATTTAACTTTTGGCCCTTTTGTCGTAGCACACGCGGGCCAACCAGTATCCTTTTGTTAGATAAAATTATTAGATAAAACAGACAGAAGGTGAAAGAGATGGATAAAGTGCTGGAGCTAGAGATAGAGAGAACTATAAACATAAACATATCAAATCTATTTGTCAAGTAATATGATGGGACTATACATCTATTGAAATTGCTTAAAGATCTCTAACTCAAGGAAAGTCAAGCAACCCGAGACATCCACAAGAAACAAAAACAAAAGCAGACATACAAAGCAGACACACAAACCAGACACACAAAGCAGACACACAAAGCAGACACACAAAGCAGACACGCAAAGCTGTCACACAAAGCAGACACACAAAGCAGACACCTAAAACAAAGCCACATACCCTGGGAAAGTACAGTAAGAAAAGAAAAAATCCCACATTAGGTCAAAAGGTGAGACAAAATAATGATCCACACGTCACTTTAATGTAAGTGTTTAATCACGTGACGCACTGCCATCATGGCGATGTACCGATGAGTAGACGTCACACACAACACCATTACAAGAGAAACAAAATATTATTTCTACCCCTTCCTATCCCAAGCCCACAACATACTAGAGGCTGCCCCCTTGCCACAAGCCAGAATAATTTAAAGTACCATCTTCAATACATTGATGTCAGTTCATGATTACGTGCAATGCACAAATAAAACTGTGGTTGCGCCATCATCCAGTAAATAGTGGCAGTCGTAATCAAAGAGAAGGAACAAGAACTACCAATGTTGTAAACAGGAGAAGAGGAGAATTGTTTTATCCAGAATAATTGCAAAATTTTGTTTTAAAAAACCCAAGTGTTGTGGCAAGGCGTCATGTTCATAATTAGACAGTCAGGTGTACCTGTCCTTGATCAGGCTGTATTGGGTTAGAACAGGGGTTCTCAATTTTCCTAATGCCGCGACCCTTTACTAAAGTTCCTCATGCTGTGGTGACCCTAAACCATAAAATTATTTTCGTTGCTGCTTCATAAGTATGTGTTTTCCGATCGTCTTAGGCGACCCCTGTGCAAGGGTCGTTCAAACCCAAAGGGGTCATGACGCACAGGTTGAGAACCGCTGGGCTAGAGGATTAGAAATGGGAAGCAAAAGAAAAACACTATTTAAGGATTTGTAAGGCTTAAGATTCCCAAATGGGTTCATAGGATTCTTTTATACAATTAGCCCAGTTTTTTTTCCTTAAATATAGTTCGCAAGAATAGTGTGTGTTTAAACTACAGGGACACTGTCATTAAACATTTAAGAACCCCTACGTTTGTAGCCCCCCCCCCCACCACCTCCCTCAAGATATTTGAGTTATTATGGCACCATTGTTTAATGCGGGAGCCGAGAGCCACAATCCGAGCCGTTGCCATGGTTTCTGAAACCACTTGTGGACGGCACCACCAAACATTAAATGGAGATTTTGGATTTGCGGTGGTTTGGGGGGGGGGAGATTATGGTGCCCTTGTCCTCTCTAACAAAATCCGCCCCTCCCCCCCCCCCCACTTCACTCCCTAGACCAGGTGCGTGTCCAGAGTGTGGGCATCAATTTTGATTCCATAGGTGGCGACACCAGGACGAGGGACTCAGTTTGGGGGGGGGGAGTTTATGGTGCCCTTGTCCTCTCTAACAAAATCCGCCCCTCCCCCCCCCCACTTCACTCCCTAGACCAGGTGCGTGTCCAGAGTGTGGGCATCAATTTTGATTCCATAGGTGGCGACACCAGGACGAGGGACTCAATTGAAAATAGGACCCCGAGGCGTGGGGAATGAAAGACAATGAATTGGTTGTGGACGTGTGGTGGTTTGATGTTGTGTGCGGGTTTGGGATGGGGGGTGGTGTTGCAGGATTAGTTGTTGATAGAGTCATGTCTGTGGACACAGTATGGTGGATGGTGGATTCTGGGAAGTGTCTGTAGGTCCGTGACATTGGTGTCAAGGTTGGGAAAACTGGAGGATAAAGAAGCTAAATACCGAACAAACCATTATTGTTGCACTCGGACATTGATCTATAACGGTACCACTGTGTCTTATGTAGTACTCGGACACTGATCTGTTACGGTACCACTGTGTCTTATGTAGTACTCGGACACTGATCTGTTACGGTACCACTGTGTCTTATGTAGTACTCGGACACTGATCTGTTACGGTATTACAGTGTCTTATATGGTGAAATCCGCAATCGTTATGTTAATTGTATGGACGGAAGTTCCTATACATAACAACTTAGATTATATCATTCCTACTATACTATAAACCAGGGGTCTCAAACTCAAATCATCCGGGGGCTGCAGGCGGTAGAGTTGAGTGAAACGGGACCGCAACAAGTTTTTTAAAAAAAGCGATTACAAATTCATTAAAGTACAACTGGTACTTTCTGCTCAACCTTTATTAATAACAAAATAAAAAAATTAAGGGTTCTCAAGAACTAGGCTTCACTTTCATCCTCCTACTCCTTGCTGCCAGAAACCTGGCAGCGCTTCTTCTTACACAGCTGAGCAAAATTTGGCTTGAGTGAGGAAGCAACTGGGACTCTCAGTATAGCTTGAAGATGATCATCAATAAGGTTGGTCTTGAACTGTGACTTGTTAAATTTGACAAAGGGAAAATAGCTTTTCACACAGAAAGGTACTCCCAAAAAGGCACATGATCGCTTGAACTATTTGGAAACCTCAGTGAAGGTGGAGGGCAATGCTCTCATAAATGTTCCTGCCTTGTCTGTTTCTCCATTCACTCCCTGAACTTAGAATGCCCTGGCACTGAAGATCAATCAGCTCCATTTGAAGCGCAAGTGGGGGTTGGAGGTGGGGCGCATCTTCCACTATAGAGGAGAAAGGATCTGCAAAGGGTTAAAAAGTGGCTCTTTGTGTTTTCAGTCTAAAAACATATGATTAAATTCTTCCTGTAGCTTTGCAATGCTATCAATATACTCAATACTGAATGGTGTTCCCGAATCCATGATTACTTTTCATGTTGGGAAATGGCAGAGGTTCCTCTAAGAACTATAACACAAGTTTTGTGTCGAATGCCCTGACATTGTCATAGGCAGCACTGACAAGTCTTGTAACTTCTTGTTGAGCACATTCAGCTTCTGTCTAATGTCAAAAAGAAAAGCAAAGTGCATGAGCCATTTGGGATCATTTAGTACAGGAACAACCACCCCATCCTTCTCCATGAAGGCTTTTAATGTTAAAATGTGTTCAAACAGTAGGCAGCAGCATTCAATATTTATGAATTATTGATGTGAAGGAAGATGCTATTTTAGGGAGAATGAATTTTGTTTTTTTTATCGTAGAAAAGGACTTTTTGAAATGGAACCAAGCTGACATGCTTGAAAATTCCCTCACTCGCTAACAGCAGAGGCACTTCTAATAGCGATTCTTTGATACTGTTTCCGCTTGCTACGATTTACCCAATTATGAGAATGGGGGAAACTCGCGGGCCGCACTATACTAAACTTTTCCGTCATGTGGTGGGCCGCAAAATATCGTCTTGCGAGCCGCAAATGGCCCGCAGGCCGCGAGTTTGAGACCCGTGCTATAAACAAACGGTGCATATAGGGATGGCATCCCAAATTTTAAACAAACTTTTTTTTTTAATGTAAGGGTATGTTAGCTTTAGGAACATATAATTATTATTATATAATGTATATATATATATAGACCTTGAATTAAATTAATTTTAAAAATTTCACCGACTGGTTCACAAACTGTTATCCTTTTAAGATGCGGTACTAACCAGTGAGATGCCACCACTGTGTACATGTACACTTTATGCGTACTTATAAGACTAGTATCACTAATTCTACAATACTTTTGTATCACTTCCTCTACCAGACTCTTGTATCACTTCCTCTATCAATAATTTTTGTATCACTTACTCTATCAGACTTTTATATCACTTCCACAATCGGACTTTTGTATCAGTACTCCATCAGACTTGTATCACTTCCTCTTTCAGACTTTTGTATCACTTACTCTTTCAGACTTTTGTATCACTTCCTCTTTCAGACTTTTGTATCACTTCTTCAATCAGACTTTTGTATCACTTCCTCTTTCAGACTTTTGTATCACTTCTTCAATCAGACTTTTGTATCACTTCTTCAATCAGACTTTTGTATCACTTCTTCAATCAGACTTTTGTATCACTTCTCCAATCTGACTTTTGTATCACTTCTTCAATCAGACTTTTGTATCACTTCTTCAATCAGACTTTTGTATCACTTCTTCAATCAGACTTTTGTATCACTTCTTCAATCAGACTTTTGTATCACTTCTTCAATCAGACTTTTGTATCACTTCTTCAATCAGACTTTTGTATCACTTCTTCAATCAGACTTTTGTATCACTTCTTCAATCAGACTTTTGTATCACTTCTTCAATCAGACTTTTGTATCACTTCTTCAATCAGACTTTTGTATCACTTCTTCAATCAGACTTTTGTATCACTTCTTCAATCAGACTTTTGTATCACTTCTTCAATCAGACTTTTGTATCACTTCTTCAATCAGACTTTTGTATCACTTCTTCAATCAGACTTTTGTATCACTTCTTCAATCAGACTTTTGTATCACTTCTTCAATCAGACTTTTGTATCACTTCTTCAATCAGACTTTTGTATCACTTCTTCAATCAGACTTTTGTATCACTTCTTCAATCAGACTTTTGTATCACTTCTTCAATCAGACTTTTGTATCACTTCTTCAATCAGACTTTTGTATCACTTCTTCAATCAGACTTTTGTATCACTTCTTCAATCAGACTTTTGTATCACTTCTTCAATCAGACTTTTGTATCACTTCTTCAATCAGACTTTTGTATCACTTCTTCAATCAGACTTTTGTATCACTTCCTCTATCAGACTTTTGTATCACTTCCTCAAACAGACTTTTGTATTACTTCTTCAATCAGACTTTTGTATCACTTCCTCAATCAGACTTTTGTATCACTTCTTCAATCAGACTTTAGTATCACTTCCTCTATCAGACTTTTGTATCACTTCTTCAATCAGACTTTTGTATCACTTCTTTAATCAGACTTTTGTATCACTTCCTCTATCAGACTTTTGTATCACTTCTTCAATCAGACTTTTGTATCACTTCTTCAATCAGACTTTTGTATCTCTTCTTCAATCAGACTTTTGTATCACTTTCTCTATCAGACTTTTGTATCACTTCTTCAATCAGACTTTTGTATTACTTCCTCTATCAGACTTTTGTATCGCTTTCTCTATCAGACTTTTGTATCACTTCCTCTTTCAGACTTTTGTATCACATCTTCAATAAGACTTTTGTATCACTTCTTCAATCAGACTTTTGTATCACTTCCTTTTTCAGACTTTTGTATCACTTACTCTATCAGACTTTTGTATCACTTCTTCAATCAGACTTTTGTATCACTTCTTCAATCAGACTTTTGTATCACTTACTCTATCAGACTTTTGTATCACTTTTTCAATCAGACTTTATTATCACTTCTTCAATCAGACTTTTGTATCACTTCTTCAATCAGACTTTTGTATCATTTCTTCAATCAGACTTTTGTATCACTTACTCTATCAGACTTTTGTATCACTTCTTCAATAAGACTTTTGTATCACTTCCTCAATCAGACTTTTGTATCACTTCTTCAATAAGACTTTTGTATCACTTCTTCAATCAGACTTTTGTATCACTTCTTCAATCAGACTTTTGTATCACTTCTTCAATCAGACTTTTGTATCACTTCTTCAATCAGATTTTGTATCACTTTCTCTATCAGACTTTTGTATCACTTCTTCAATCAGACTTTTGTATTACTTCCTCTATCAGACTTTTGTATCACTTCCTCTATCAGACTTTTGTATCACTTCCTCTTTCAGACTTTTGTATCACTTCTTCAATCAGACTTTTGTATCACTTCTTCAATCAGACTTTTGTATCACTTCCTTTTTCAGACTTTTGTATCACTTACTCTATCAGACTTTTGTATCACTTCTTCAATCAGACTTTTGTATCACTTCTTCAATCAGACTTTTGTATCACTTACTCTATCAGACTTTTGTATCACTTTTTCAATCAGACTTTATTATCACTTCTTCAATCAGACTTTTGTATCACTTCTTCAATAAGACTTTTGTATCACTTCTTCAATCAGACTTTTGTATCACTTCTTCAATCAGACTTTTGTATCACTTACTCTATCAGACTTTTGTATCACTTTTTCAATCAGACTTTATTATCACTTCCTCAATCAGACTTTTGTATCACTTCCTCAATCAGACTTTTGTATCACTTCTTCAATCAGACTTTTGTATCACTTCCTCAATCAGACTTTTGTATCACTTCTTCAATAAGACTTTTGTATCACTTCTTCAATCAGACTTTTGTATCACTTCTTCAATAAGACTTTTGTATCACTTCTTCAATCAGACTTTTGTATCACTTCTTCAATCAGACTTTTGTATCACTTCTTCAATCAGACTTTTGTATCACTTCTTCAATCAGACTTTTTGCATCACTTCTTCAATCAGACTTTTGTATCACTTTTTCAATCAGACTTTTGTATCACTTCTTCAATCAGACTTTTGTATCACTTCTTCAATCAGACTTTTGTATCACTTCTTCAATCAGACTTTTGTATCACTTCTTCAATCAGACTTTTGTATCACTTCTTCAATCAGACTTTTGTATCACTTCTTCAATCAGACTTTTGTATCACTTCTTCAATCAGACTTTTGTATCACTTCTTCAATCAGACTTTTGTATCACTTCTTCAATCAGACTTTTGTATCACTTCTTCAATCAGACTTTTGTATCACTTCTTCAATCAGACTTTTGTATCACTTCTTCAATCAGACTTTTGTATCACTTCTTCAATCAGACTTTTGTATCACTTCTTCAATCAGACTTTTGTATCACTTCTTCAATCAGACTTTTGTATCACTTCTTCAATCAGACTTTTGTATCACTTCTTCAATCAGACTTTTGTATCACTTCTTCAATCAGACTTTTGTATCACTTCTTCAATCAGACTTTTGTATCACTTCTTCAATCAGACTTTTGTATCACTTCTTCAATCAGACTTTTGTATCACTTCTTCAATCAGACTTTTGTATCACTTCTTCAATCAGACTTTTGTATCACTTCTTCAATCAGACTTTTGTATCACTTCTTCAATCAGACTTTTGTATCACTTCTTCAATCAGACTTTTGTATCACTTCTTCAATCAGACTTTTGTATCACTTCTTCAATCAGACTTTTGTATCACTTCTTCAATCAGACTTTTGTATCACTTCTTCAATCAGACTTTTGTATCACTTCTTCAATCAGACTTTTGTATCACTTCTTCAATCAGACTTTTGTATCACTTCTTCAATCAGACTTTTGTATCACTTCTTCAATCAGACTTTTGTATCACTTCTTCAATCAGACTTTTGTATCACTTCTTCAATCAGACTTTTGTATCACTTCTTCAATCAGACTTTTGTATCACTTCTTCAATCAGACTTTTGTATCACTTCTTCAATCAGACTTTTGTATCACTTCTTCAATCAGACTTTTGTATCACTTCTTCAATCAGACTTTTGTATCACTTCTTCAATCAGACTTTTGTATCACTTCTTCAATCAGACTTTTGTATCACTTCTTCAATCAGACTTTTGTATCACTTCTTCAATCAGACTTTTGTATCACTTCTTCAATCAGACTTTTGTATCACTTCTTCAATCAGACTTTTGTATCACTTCTTCAATCAGACTTTTGTATCACTTCTTCAATCAGACTTTTGTATCACTTCTTCAATCAGACTTTTGTATCACTTCTTCAATCAGACTTTTGTATCACTTCTTCAATCAGACTTTTGTATCACTTCTTCAATCAGACTTTTGTATCACTTCTTCAATCAGACTTTTGTATCACTTCTTCAATCAGACTTTTGTATCACTTCTTCAATCAGACTTTTGTATCACTTCTTCAATCAGACTTTTGTATCACTTCTTCAATCAGACTTTTGTATCACTTCTTCAATCAGACTTTTGTATCACTTCTTCAATCAGACTTTTGTATCACTTCTTCAATCAGACTTTTGTATCACTTCTTCAATCAGACTTTTGTATCACTTCTTCAATCAGACTTTTGTATCACTTCTTCAATCAGACTTTTGTATCACTTCTTCAATCAGACTTTTGTATCACTTCTTCAATCAGACTTTTGTATCACTTCTTCAATCAGACTTTTGTATCACTTCTTCAATCAGACTTTTGTATCACTTCTTCAATCAGACTTTTGTATCACTTCTTCAATCAGACTTTTGTATCACTTCTTCAATCAGACTTTTGTATCACTTCTTCAATCAGACTTTTGTATCACTTCTTCAATCAGACTTTTGTATCACTTCTTCAATCAGACTTTTGTATCACTTCTTCAATCAGACTTTTGTATCACTTCTTCAATCAGACTTTTGTATCACTTCTTCAATCAGACTTTTGTATCACTTCTTCAATCAGACTTTTGTATCACTTCTTCAATCAGACTTTTGTATCACTTCTTCAATCAGACTTTTGTATCACTTCTTCAATCAGACTTTTGTATCACTTCTTCAATCAGACTTTTGTATCACTTCTTCAATCAGACTTTTGTATCACTTCTTCAATCAGACTTTTGTATCACTTCTTCAATCAGACTTTTGTATCACTTCTTCAATCAGACTTTTGTATCACTTCTTCAATCAGACTTTTGTATCACTTCTTCAATCAGACTTTTGTATCACTTCTTCAATCAGACTTTTGTATCACTTCTTCAATCAGACTTTTGTATCACTTCTTCAATCAGACTTTTGTATCACTTCTTCAATCAGACTTTTGTATCACTTCTTCAATCAGACTTTTGTATCACTTCTTCAATCAGACTTTTGTATCACTTCTTCAATCAGACTTTTGTATCACTTCTTCAATCAGACTTTTGTATCACTTCTTCAATCAGACTTTTGTATCACTTCTTCAATCAGACTTTTGTATCACTTCTTCAATCAGACTTTTGTATCACTTCTTCAATCAGACTTTTGTATCACTTCTTCAATCAGACTTTTGTATCACTTCTTCAATCAGACTTTTGTATCACTTCTTCAATCAGACTTTTGTATCACTTCTTCAATCAGACTTTTGTATCACTTCTTCAATCAGACTTTTGTATCACTTCTTCAATCAGACTTTTGTATCACTTCTTCAATCAGACTTTTGTATCACTTCTTCAATCAGACTTTTGTATCACTTCTTCAATCAGACTTTTGTATCACTTCTTCAATCAGACTTTTGTATCACTTCTTCAATCAGACTTTTGTATCACTTCTTCAATCAGACTTTTGTATCACTTCTTCAATCAGACTTTTGTATCACTTCTTCAATCAGACTTTTGTATCACTTCCTCAATCAGACTTTTGTATCACTTCTTCAATAAGACTTTTGTATCACTTCTTCAATCAGACTTTTGTATCACTTCTTCAATCAGACTTTTGTATCACTTCTTCAATCAGACTTTTGTATCACTTCTTCAATCAGACTTTTTGCATCACTTCTTCAATCAGACTTTTGTATCACTTCCTCTATCAGACTTTTGTATCACTTCTTCAATCAGACTTTTGTATCACTTCTTTAATCAGACTTTTGTATCACTTCCTCTATCAGACTTTTGTATCACTTCTTCAATCAGACTTTTGTATCACTTCTTCAATCAGACTTTTGTATCTCTTCTTCAATCAGACTTTTGTATCACTTTCTCTATCAGACTTTTGTATCACTTCTTCAATCAGACTTTTGTATTACTTCCTCTATCAGACTTTTGTATCGCTTTCTCTATCAGACTTTTGTATCACTTCCTCTTTCAGACTTTTGTATCACATCTTCAATAAGACTTTTGTATCACTTTTTCAATCAGACTTTTGTATCACTTCTTCAATCAGACTTTTGTATCACTTCCTCAATCAGACTTTTGTATCACTTCTTCAATCAGACTTTTGTATCACTTCTTCAATCAG
>CAXITT010000297.1:10932-50781 GCA_964033795.1 Lymnaea stagnalis
TAAAAATAATAATAATTAATTTGTCTCCTATTAAAAACAATTAAAATAACTTATGTAAACCTTTCGTTTTTCCCGTTTTCCGATGACACCCAGAAGGATCATGATGGGATCCCGAACCCGATGGGATTCCGATAGAATCCTGGTCATGGGGGGATCCCGATCCCGGTAAGATACTGATCCCGGTGAGATCCATTTCCGGTGGTATCCCAAACTAAATGAGATCCCTATTCGGCGGGATCCCGTTTTGGTGAGATTCCGATCCCGATAATTATGGGGAGCTCACATACTTGACATACGAACCCAGCTTACAAGCCACATTGCAATTGTTACGAGCGCCTTAGGAGAAATTCCAGTTGTATTAACGTTATTTGTTGCCCCACAAGGTGCGCGTATAAACCAAATGCTGAACCATTAAAAATGCCTGTTGCATCAACATTTTTAGTTATTGTTTCTTGGTCGTCCTGCAATTTTAAACAAAATGATCCTACAACCAGCAATACCGCAAAGCCAAAACGAGTCCATCTTATAATATAAAAAAAATAATCACTAGCCCTCACTTTACTCAGCGCAAATCAGTCACCAGTAATAAGCGCATTTGCATACGAAAAAAGAGGAGGGGGTGCTCAAATTAGAGCTGACCAATCACGGACAGCGTATTAGCAGCCTTCAGGGTGATCAACTTCACACCAGGTCCAGGACAATGATGACGTGTGTGTCCACTGCTTAGTCAGTGATCCACTTCTAATCTCCCCCCCCCCTTCCCCGACTCGACTTCAAAGGACAACCCCTATATTCCGAGCTCTCTGAGAGGGGAAAAAAAGAAAGTTGGGGGGGGGGGGGCGCTTGTGCGTAATGAAGAATCTAGTATTTCATTCTTTTTTGTGAACATGCTTAGTTTGAAAATTTCGTTTAGCATACTAACTTATAGGTGGCTAAAAATCTGGCATAGCGTAAAAAGAAAAATACAAACAAATGGGGGCTGTGTCACTTTGGTTGGGGGATGTTAAAAGACTCTTTAGAAGCAAAATGAAAAGAAAAGATGCGATTTAAACGATTTATAATCCAGAATTAGTTAATAGTTAACTATAACTGCCTGTATTAAATTATTAAAGAATACACGTAAGTTTACATGATAAAAAATGTTAAAATACGAAATGCGCTAAGAAATAATATACGCACCTGAACTGCACTTTTACCAGAATTTTATACTACTGGAACTTGAATAAAACTAATGTTAGGGCTAATAATAGTGCTAAGAAGTATCACAGTATGCGTGAGTTGAGTATGAATGAAAAAAGTAAACAAACCTTGGATGATATTATTATGATGATAATTTACAGAATTCTCGGTATCAGACACATCTGAAGTGCTATCTTCATCAAAAATATTCTTCTAAGTAAGAATAGTCGTCCATTTCAAGCTTATAATCAGAATCAGACTCCATAGCAATGTTTTAGAGTGTAGTAACAGTGAACGGGAATTGTGGCAAAATATGAGTAAATGGCGAAAAGGAAAATTTATGAATGGACAAGTTGCTACCAGATTTCTTCAAGAACTAGTAAAATAAACGATTTTTCTTTCTTGCCAAATAGAAATTTAACATTCCAAAATAGTAAATCTTTATTTTCGCCTTTTAATATTATTTTTATATATATTTTAGGGGTCGTTCTTTTCACCCGCCATATATGACCGATTTTTCAATCTCCCGTCTTTTGAGAGTTAACTTAAAAAAAAAAAAATTAATACCGCAAGTGCGTTTGGTGCTATATTATTTTCTTTTGTTTTTCTTAAATAGTTGTTGAAATAAATCTTCGGTGTACAAGCGGTTGGGTCATTAGACTATTAAGATAAAATAAAACAATAAGAAATGCATTTAAAAGATTAATATAAAAAACGTTATTTTAAAGTTGTTTTTTTTCAAAATAAAGACTTTGTTTCTAATTGCAATTGGGTCGGTGAATGAAATGCAAACATTTTCATACAAATATTTTTTATTGGCTCTCATTTGATACAAACAAATTTTATTGGCTCTTATTATGTAGTTCGTTACACTTCCATTTTTTTAAAAATTTTAATACTTTTCTTTAAATATTTAACAATCATTTTACTAGCTAATAGTATTTCTCACTACAAATGAATTAAAGAATATAAAGTGAATATAACATTATACACTGTAAATGATACTTGCTTTTTAAAAAAAAAAAACACAATTGCAAAGGTTGGATTATAAAGAACTATCAACTTGATAGGTTGACAGGAAGTGGATCAATTAGCCATCCAAAGATTTTGCTCCCAGCTGTCAGTTAGCCAGCCACAATCAAAAGAAAAGGATTTTAAAAATAATATAACAATTAGGAAAGGAACCCGCTAAGACGGCAATTTTTATAACATATTAAGCGAATAATTACATATGCAAACGTATTATTTTCAAAATACATAACATATTTTTACAAGAACATATGACATCCCGGCCGCCACCCCACAAAATCACAAATGAACACCCCCACCCCCCTTTACACAAATTAAATATGTATGGTCTTTAAGTTAATTATCTCATTTCGTTTTAAGTCGTGATAGCCTTTGGGAGGTCTGGATAGAATACATTCATAACATGGCATTTTGGTAACCCACAAAAAAACTTTATTTTACTTTAATGAAATTATTTGTTTTGGTTACCAGCAAAATAAATTAAATTAATAAAAGTGCCTGGTAATATATTACGCATACCGGTAAGTATAAAATGAAACAGTTGGTTTAATAACAAAAACCAAATGGAATGATACAATGTGTTTAACTGTAGACGATTCTGTAAGTGCTCATTTTTATGTGAAGCACAGTGAGCCTAGCCCGAGGCTTGGGTACTGCGCTATATGAAACCACCTATTAACAATAATTCTAATAATATATATAGTTAAATTTCCAAAAGTTGTCCCAATATCATGCAATGGTCTTAATAGATAGCATCTTTAAAAAAAATCAGATTACTTTTCGTTAACTAAGGCTTATTTTTCTCTAATCCGTTTAAAATTTCAATTTAAAAAAGGATACCTATAATAGAAAAATAATTAAAGAATAAAATTATTACCAGTGATTAAAACAAAGAATATGTAAATTCAAACTAGCCCTAAGATCCAAATGCTAAAACTGTGATCAGTGCTACACATATCTATTTTAACAATTATTGAACATTTATGATAGATGTAGAAGAAAAAAAGTGCCGAGTAAAAAGTTAGCCGAGAAGTTGCATTAAATATTTGCGATGTACACATTTAAATTTTGAAAAGCAAATGTATCTGTTTTTATTTGTACGCCAAATATTTCCACATTTAGGTCTCAGGATCCGGTACAGGTCGTCTGGTACCATGATCTGTTGAAAAGACGGGGACAAAAAAATTAAAAAGTGGAAGCTATAAACAAATTTTAAGTCGCCTGAAAAGTATTTCAAAGTAATGAAAATTGAGTTTTTGAAGAAAAAAACATATAAAAACACATAGTTTATTACAAATTTTATATCCCGTTACAAATGTTCGCTGTGCTTAAAATGTAAAAAAAAAAAAATCAAGTCATCGCAACATGCTATATATCTTGTAAAGTCTTTGACACATTTTTATTCAAATAGGAGTAGGGCCTATATATAGTTATAAAATATTTTAAAAAATATATAAATATTAAAAAAATAACTAAATATCCTCAACATCCTACATTTTCAGAATGGCTAATTTGACCTTACTCCTACACCAAACAATCTTTACGGAACATTGCAAAGACTTATCTTGACAGAGGTTTTTGAGTTTTTAAATTAATTAAATGTATTTTATTTTTAAACGAATACAATGATTACATTTCGAAACATATTTACAATCTTTTTTTTACAAAATATTCTTTCGGTTTTGTTTGTGTTTTTCTTTTCAGAATTTGCCATTCAAACATGACCAACTATCTTCATGCAATCAAAATATGGTCAAGCGTGACGGCGTAATCAGCACCTGCCACCAGAGGATGATGACACTTACGTCTAGGGCTGTCTCGCTCCACTGGTGCTGTAGACTCTAATCCGACAATTTTCCATCGCATCCCGTACCTTGACCGATCACGTCTGCCAATTAAAATAATAGCCGAACAAATCGGCGAATGTAAGAACTATATGCAATGTATAAGAAAATTAAATATATTACATTAAGGCTACTAGACAGAGGCAGAGGCGTCATTTCAATTTTTCTCGGGGAGGGGGGGGGAGCAAAAACCAAAACTTGGTCGGCTTGTTAAGTTGTTTATTACTGGAGGTGTCACAGTACATAGCAATTTAAACAAAACTTGCAAACTGCGGGAGGGGGGGGGGGGCTGCCCTACCCTTCCCTACCCAAAGGACGTCCCTGAACAGAGGGCTCAAGTCTAGGATCGGCGCTCGCTCTCCTTATGAGAGCCTGGCTCCAGGTGAAAATTCTGTCCACTTAAGCATTTTGTATTTTAGTTACTATTTTACGCTGTAACTACACTTGTAAAAAAAAAAAAAAACTTACATAGCGTAGTATCGGCGCTCAGGGGAGGGCAATCTTCTCTCTTCGCTTCTTCTAAGAGGACGTGAAGTCTCGTCTATAATAACGCAGAGAGAAAAACGTGTTGCACTTGAATATCGGAATTAAATATCTATTAATTTAGCCTTGAGCTAATGTAAATTACCTCAATTATGAAAATCAAATAAAAGTGGAAAATAATTATGATAAAACACTATTTTTTAAATTAAAAACAAACAAACAAACAAAAAATGAATCATTTTAATCTAACAGTTTTTACCTCTAAAAGGGCGATTATCTGAAATAACAGTTACTTCTCTTGCCGTAACAAACGCACTCGAATCTGGAAGTGATCTTGTGACAGTAGCTGTTCGGAGATTATTTTGAGGAAAATCCACGGCCCATAAATATTTATTTTTGTTTTTTTTTTAAATTGGAAGTATAATAATATTTTTATTTTTTAATAATTTGTGCACATTTTAACAGCTTAAGGTACGCCAAAATAAGCGTGATTTTAAAAAGGGGGCTGCTTGAATATTACAAGATAGCACTTGAACTTTGTTACCTTGGGGTTCCTTCTGTTTTGGGATGGGAGCTTAAAAAAAATAAAAAAGTTTTAAAAAAATATCATCCATTCAATAATTGAAAAAAAATAATTTTTGAGTAAAAGAATGCTTAATACTAAGTTAGGAATGTTGAAATTAGACATTTTTATCGCTTCACTTAAGCTAACTGTTAAGCGCTGCGTTAATTTTACTAAATGACATTTCACAATTATATATATTTTTGTTTACCTTTGGTTTCCTTCTGTTTTGGGACGGGAGCTAAAACAAAAATAACGTTGAAAATATTGGTCGCCATTCAATGATAAAAAAAATATATATATGCAAAAGAATACTTTATAATAAGTAAGGAATGTTCAAATTAGAAATTTGTTTGCATTACTGATTACTTTAACTTGTTCTTTAGGAACAGAAATTTAAATAAGGAAAGACTGAATACATGTTAAGAAAACAACAATAGCCTCCAAACAATTAAGCATAGCAGTGAAAGCTGGTTAAGTCATCGTATACATTTTACATTGTAATCTCCTTATAGATCTATCAATTGTTTAAAATTGATCCATCTATAAATTAAAAAAAAAAACCCATAGAAATGGGGAAAAACTCTAAATCTATAAACATGCCTATGACACAAGGAGACACAATACAGGATTCTCAGTACTACTCAATAACAACATTAATGTCAAACTAAAGAAATATTTATTTAAAAAAATAATTATAATCGATTAATTTAAAAAAATAGCATAACTCTCTTCTTTTGATGTGGTGATCATTCGTGCACTGGTGGTTATTCTTCTTATGTTTTATATAATTACTTTGAGAAGGACGTACACTCGTGTTTCCTCGTGGGCTTATGTCTTACGCGTCCTTCAGTGAATCAATTTATGTACATTTAAACACAACTAAACATCCATCTAAGCATTTATCCATACATACAAACAAATATCCATATCACAATGTATGTCCATACATTCATTTATCCATACATACAAATATCCATATTATATGTTTATCGACTTACGTGAATTTTCTTTTGGAGCTAAAAAAAAAAAAAGAAAATAATTAGAATTTTGAAATTTAAAGAAAATTAAATAGTTTAAACAATATATTAATTGCGCGCCTTGGAAATAAGAGATAAACTCAAAATATATTAGAACAAAAAACTTTTTTTACTGATATTCTACTAAATTGATAACGGATCGTCTTGTTTTCCAAGGTTATCATATGTTTTATTAAAACTTAAAATGGGGTTCAGAAGTTCTAACGTCTGACCTTACTATTTCTTTTTATTAGGAAAAAAATGCATTTGTCAAAAATTCAATATATCTTGATTTTCGTTTCATGAGTGGGTCGTTTTCAAACGAGTTAATGGAGAAACATTTGCTAAGATGAAAAGAAACTAGGTCCTAAAAGTTTAGAGAAATGAAACTGCTGAAAATGAAAAAAACAACAAACAAAAAAACATGTAATCATATGAGAAGCAAAATAATACTAACTATAGACCATCAGTAACTTTCTAACATGAAGAGAGCAGCTGATAACTACATAATAAACTGGAACTAGCAGCAGCGCCGCTTTTGGCGGTGTTTATTCTCACGGGACGTCAAGTTGACAACATAAGAACCTTTGAGAGCAGTCTGGGAAAATTTGACATGCACGGCCACATTCCATTTATAAGACTAAGAGCAGACTAGAGACCAAATGAAAGGGATTTTCTGATATCAGCCAAAACTGAAAATCATCCCCAAGTTAAAAATGACTTTTGGCCGAAACCGAAGCTGAAACCAAAGAATTATCTAATCTTTCGTCCGAAACCTAAACTGGAAAGTTTAGATATTTCTAAACTCGCTCGCGCATGCGTACTGTGAACATCGAACAACTGATGGGGGAAAGTATATATGTTTATATTATTTTATAAGAAATGAGATTGTCGTCAATTTTAATAGATAAACATCTAAAACACAACACTCTGGCTTTTACCATTTGATTTAAAAGTGATTTGAAGTTGTTAAAAACGTTTTTTAAAGTAATATGGTAAGAGACAATTTAGACAAATTGGGGCAAAATTCATGCGAAATAGACCCTTGGGGGCCCTTTACTTTTATAATATAATTACTTTTACAACACTGCCTAGACATATTTAGTATAGATCATAAGCGTAGCTTATGCATTTTATTGGTATGGCCCACTAAAAATACACATAGCTTTGAAGGAACTATTTGTTCCGCTAAACCAGGGGTCGGGAACCTTTTTGTCTGAGAGAGCCATGGACATCACATATTTTAAAGAGTAATTCTGTGAGAGCCATACAGTATGTTTCAGACTAAAAATTCAAGTAAAAGTGTGTATTTTGTGTAATTTCAACACTAAAAATGCAGTAATTATGTCTCTGAATTCTTTTTCATAACATTGTTATGCTGTTGCTAATCAATAATGAGTATTTCTTACCATTAATAATGCGACTTTTTTTTTAATAATCGAACATTTGTCTGCGAGCCAGATGCAGCCATCAATAGAGCCACATCTGGCTCGCAAGCATTAGGTTCCCGACCCCTGCTCTTAACTATACATTTTATTTGAAACACTCTTTCTTATTAATCGACATTTACATTTTTTTTTTATCCGCAGCTACTATTATCGAATAATTTTATATTTTACCCAGGTAACCATAAGTCGAAAAATTTTAATTTTGAAATGCTTTTAGTAAAATAATACAGTACTAAGTAAGCCTACTATATAATAATGATTATATGATACGGTGATACATGCACGCATGTGTTATTTCATCAATAGCAATGTTAAGTAGCATGATACTGATGAAATCCAAAAAATAAATGAATTGAATGAGCTAAAGTTTCCAGAATTTTTATTTAAAAAAACAATTAAACAAAAATAATAATAGAATAATATTACCATTCCCTTGGATATTCAATGTGTTCCACCTTTACCTATGACCATATTTATGAGCATGATAATGATAACTCAAAATGAATATAACAAATAAATGAATTGAAGAAACCTAAGATTCCAAATTTTATATAATACCATTCCTGTATTTATTTTTCAACAAAACTAATTATTTTTTGCAATAATGGAGAAGTAGTTAATCATAAAGCGGTGTTCGATGAGTATTAGTTCTATATCACACAATAACAGCAAGACGTTGAGCAATAATGAATATCGGATTTCCGGCAGACTTATAGAGAGATTAACAATCTGACTTCTGGTAGAAGACCGAAATCCTCATTCACTTTCGACCAGACGGCCAAATTTCGCAATTCCTTTCGAATGAAACCGAAAATAAAACGAAAGTTAACATTTCTGATACGGAAAAAAACCCAGAACAATGCAGAAAGTGATCGAATTGCAACTTGTGACCCCGTAACCGAAACCCCAGCCAAAATTTGGTCGGTCTCTAGAGCTGACACAGGTCTAAATGGACATTCAGTATCAACGCTGTATGTCTCCTCGCTGGGCTGCAATGTGGTGCGCCAATCTTCTGGCTTATGATGTGTGTTGTGTCTCGATGAATTTCCGACGGAACACAAACAAGCGCCATGGCATTAAACCTTTTCACATCCCAGACACTTTTCTAGGACCACCCGAATCTCCGGATCTTGTGTTTCTTTCACCCTAAATAATCCCACGATTCCATCAAATTCATTCCACGACATTTTTCATAATTGCCTGAAATCTAGTAGACGACATAGCATTACTCCAATAAGGAGAGGTTACTCTGCAATTTAACTTAAATACGTAAATAACACAAAGTCATGTTTGTATAAACAAATAATGTAGATGAGTTTCGTAAAATTTAAATATGCCGAGAATGAGGTGTGTCAATGAAATCACTTACACTCTGGTGCAGCACTGCTCTTTGCCACTGCATCTGTCGAGGAAGTGATATAAGATATTCAACTAGAAAACGTAAGTTTCAAATAAAAACGAAAGTTTGTCAAAATACAGGCTATCGATTATTATAACAAAAAAGATGTTACTTGTGAACAAGAATATTATTTTTTTTTTAAATTAAATTTAAATGCCCAATTATTTTAAATTGCACGATTAATTATTATTTTTTTATTAATTAAAAAAAAGCATTTATATAATTTTTAAAAAATAATCTCTTGCTACTTTTGGCGTAGTAGTGTGGTCTCAAGAAAAAATGGGAAACAAATAATTGAGTGTCACAAAAGTGATGGTAATGTAATTTGTTTTAAGGTTATTTTTCTGTAATTAGAAAAAAGGTTGTTTTAACAGATTTTCGTCAAGTTTCTAAAAAATATTTTTTTAATGATTATTAGTAATTTCTAAAAGCAAACACTTCTCAAAGAAGATCGTATTTCTTCTAAATATGTTGAATACAATATTTCAGAATATAAAACAAAATTTGTCGATTTTGGTCAATCATGTTGACAATTAAACTTACTGTTAAAAGTTATTTTGAGGAAATGACACGCACCAATCATCCTCAAGTCCAGCACAATGAGAAACAAAAAAGAGAGTTTAAGATTTAACTACGATACAATTTTTTTTATTGATGCATGTGCGATTGTAGGTAGGCCCTAAGTGTGCGTCACTTGTGTGTGTGTGTGTGCGTGTGTGAGTTTACAAGTAAATACACTTTGCGAAACTCACCCTCTTCTTTCTTTCTTTTACTTTCTGCTGGATCTAATTTAACCCAGAGGAGAAAAAAATTGATTTCATGAATTAATTAAGTCAGAAAATTAAATATGATGTAAGTATATTTTATGTTATAATATTGGATGTACTATATTGATTAACGAACCTATTTGAATATCTCTACTCTCACTCTTTTGTTTGTCTTCATTTTGGCCATTTTGATCTGGATCTGTGGAAAACGAAAGGATTCAAAAACAATTTCCTTCAAACTAATATATATATATATAATATATATTTTGTCCTAGTATGAAATTGTAAAGTTCAACCATGTCCAAACATTTTTTTTTTAATTTTTGTTTTAAGAGAACGTGAAACATCTGTTGGCCATAAATATGTTGAAAAAAAGTAACCTACCAGCAGTTAACAAGAATGACCAAATAAATATGTAAAAAAAGCAACCTACCAGCAGTTAACAACAATGACCAAATAAATATGTAAAAAACAACAACCTACCAGCAGTTAACAACAATGACCAAATAAATATGTAAAAAAAAAACAACCTACCAGCAGTTAACAACAATGACCAAATAAATATGTAAAAAAAAACAACCTACCAGCAGTTAACAACAATGACCAAAAAAATATGTAAAAAAAAATAAAAAACAACAACCTACCAACAGTTAAAAACAATGACCAAAAAAATATGTAAAAAAAAAACAACCTACCAGCAGTTAACAACAATGACCAAATAAATATGTAAAAAAAAACAACCTACCAGCAGTTAACAACAATGACCAAATAAATATGTAAAAAAAACAACCTACCAGCAGTTAACAACAATGACCAAATAAATATGTAAAAAAAAAACAACCTACCAGCAGTTAACAACAATGACCAAATAAATATGTAAAAAACAACAACCTACCAGCAGTTAACAACAATGACCAAATAAATATGTAAAAAAAACAACCTACCAGCAGTTAACAACAATGACCAAATAAATATGTTAAAAAAAAACAACCTACCAGCAGTTAACAACAATGACCAAATAAATATGTAAAAAAAAACAACCTACCAGCAGTTAACAACAATGACCAAATAAATATGTAAAAAAAACCAACCTACCAGCAGTTAACAACAATGACCAAATAAATATGTAAAAAATAAATATAAAAAAAAAAAAAAAAAAATACCAACAGTTAAAAACAATGAGCCAACTTTAAAAAAAAAAATTAAATTAAATTAAAATAAAATTTTAAAAGTTTCAGAAATAGAAGACACATTTTAAAAATGTTTTACCTTCAGCTTTTTTGGGATCTTTAAAAAAAAAAAAAATCAAAATTATAATAGATCTAATCAATTTTCAAAAGAATTTTCAATGCTAAATGAAATTATTTTGAAACACGGAAAGACAGTGTTGATAAATTTCTATTTGATAGGTGTTTAGATGATTGCATGCATTTTAATTTTATAATTAAATTAATTATTTACAAAAATGTCGACTAGTTAAAGTACAAATTAAAACAAACACAAGGGCTGATGGCCCGATGGATAGAACAAATATATTTTACAATTTGCGTAGGTTTAAATTAACATGCATACATTTTTTAACTCAACCGATTTAAAAAAAATTAAATTAGAAAATATTTAAAATGTTTAGATTTTTTTTCTTAAATTTTTTTTTTTTTTACTTTTTACGACTCACCTTTGTGTGTGCAAATTATTTTTCCATTGCATTGAACTCTGAAAATATTAGACATTTATCTTATAGAATATGACTCATTTATCTTTAATTATACGCATTAATATGCTCTTGGACTCTCAAAGTAAAATTTCGATTTTAGGCACATTTTAGTATTTCAAAACCGATTTGAAAAGGAGGCCAAAGCCAAAGTAGTCAAACCAAGAGTTTTGACTTTAGAAGAAAATTTCACGTAATTTTTCCTGCAAAGTGGTAAAGTAAGTAAGCAAATGGTTGTATTTAAAACATCTTATATCTTGGATGTTTAATGTGGTAGAATATCTTTACTGCAAGCAATAGTAGCTGCAAGACATATTTCTAAAAGTTTGTTTTTAAGAGTGTTGCAAATTTACCAAATACCAGACATTGAAAATAATGTTATCCCTAAACTATAAAGCCGATCCAAA
This sequence comes from Lymnaea stagnalis, assembly GCA_964033795.1. Classification (NCBI taxonomy): domain Eukaryota; kingdom Metazoa; phylum Mollusca; class Gastropoda; family Lymnaeidae; genus Lymnaea; species Lymnaea stagnalis. The sequence continues at coordinate 22,781 of CAXITT010000297.1, forward strand.
GCTAACATAAAATCCACATTTATCGGGTAAACCTAAAAATCTGTTGTTTTTAGTGCGTTGTTATTATTGCGAAATAATATAATTAAAATTAATTTAATCTAATGACTTCAAACAATATCGAAGAAAAATTTTCCATTGACCTGAAATAAAGAAATATTATATTAATTCCATAAGAGCTAAATTTATTTTTGCAAATCAAAAGCTTTATATTTCTTTGATTAAATAACCATGTATTTTACTCCATTTTAAAAGTAAAATTAATAAATATAATTGATTGTTTTTCAATTGTGAAAAAAAAACAAATAAAATTTTTGTTTTGTATTTTAGATATATAATAATTTGTACCTATTTTTCATTCCAAACAATTTCTTTTATTTATCGAATTTAATTAAAGAAATAAAACTTAACGTTTCAATACACTTCAAAAAAGAAAAGTCCGTTTAAGTCAGTTAGTGCAGCAAAATATCATTAGCCAAATATCAATCACTAATTCATTTATCACTCATCCAAATAAGAACGAACCATATGCAGTTGCAATTGCTTCTTTTTGATAAGAATATCTCAAAAGTATACAGATTTGAACATTGGTATAGTTTTTAATTTTAAAATAGATAACCATAATCTTTTAATATAGGAGAATAATATTTTAAAAAAAATTTAAAAAAAAAAAAAAACGGTGTGGTAAAAGCGATCTGGGACTTGAAAACTTTAATTAAGTTCAAGGACGTGCAAAAATGTGTGGTTTGCGTACTTAAAAAGGGGGGGGGGGGCTTACATCCCGTGGATGATTTTATTATTTTTTTATGAAAAAACTTGACGGAGGATGTGAATTCGATGCTTTCATTTTGCCCCCAGGCAGCATTAGATACGCCTCAGAATAAATACATGAATTTGATAAATAATTAACCTTCTTAGATCTAGTGAGTTGGAAATAGGATGTGTGCATTTTATGTGGATGCCAATATCTTGAAATACGGTAAAGAATCGAGTTGTTTTTCTTTCGGTGATGTAGTCTGGTTTTTTAACATGAACAATGAACCATATAAATCCAGACTTAGATAAATCGATATTTAATACATCAATTCGTGCAAAATGAAGTTTTTATAAAGTAGGTTTACATACGGTATCTCTGCTTTTTTGTCTGAGTTTTGGGCAACCGTCTGCAGCCGTTGGAGTCGAAGGTCCTCGTAGTCTCCAATATCTTGGGCTGAAGTGAAATATAGTTTATTGATTTCTAATAACAGAAAAAAAAATAAAGCAGAATATTTCTGGCTTTCCGAGTAAACAAACTAAAACTAATTAAGTAGTTGTTTGATGTCGCACTATAAAAATAAATTTAAAAAAATTCTGATTGGTCTAAGCCAGGTGTGTTAAACCCAAAATGCGTTCGCGGGTCACTGTGATAGCAACTAAGCCGTTTCCGGGCTGCATGCCATTACATCTTATATTAAAATCTTAACATAAAAACCCATTAAGGCTTTTATTTATTCTTAATTCATGCAATTAAATGCTTAAGAATAAAACTGAACACAACTAAAATAGGGGGACTCTGTTTTATATTTCTCTCACATAAGTTTTAACATTGTTTTTTTTTGTTAAATGAATGAAGAAAAATACGTTTATTTCTCATTAATCAGGCATCCGCCAGCAAAAAAATTTAACTCGGTGGGCCGCATGTGGCCCGCGTGCCGTGGGTTTGCAACCTCTGGTCAAACCAAAGACCAATATGAACAAATTGACGCAGACAGACTTACTAAAAGGGGCTCCTTTCGTGTCGGCTCTGCACGTCCATAGCAAAGGAGACAAAATTGTAAAAGGCGGCGGCAAAAAGATAACTTTACAGTACTTCCAGGTCAGCTGCATTTTCTGATGGTGCCAGACCTCCTTAGCTTTCTTTCTAACGATGTCAATTTTTGAGCTTTATAGTAATACAAAAAAACAGTGCGTTTTTTACTCCTGCTAACGTAGAGATAGTAAGCGTTTTTTTTTAATTAAAAAAAAAATATTCATAAAATGATTTATAGTTACTCATTAAATATAACAGCGTGCGGTAATCACAACAGTGTCACCGCTACGGCGTCTTTCAATAAATCACCCCGCACAGTCGTGTGGCGTCAAGAGGACAGACAGGTTGACTCACTTGAACATGGCGATGAGTAAATTGAACAACAAAATGTTGACAATGATGTAGTAGACGCCCATCAGCGGCGGTGCATAGTATTTTCCAGCGGTGGTGGGGCATCTGGTTTGTTCGTATGTGCTGTAGATGCCAGCGTCATTTGTACAAGAGTCACCTATGTTGGGTGAAAATAGTTAGGTTTATAATCACTGGATGAAATGAAACTTGGGGAAATAATGTTTAAGCTCTAGAATGATGTGATTATTTTTTGTAAAGAGTGCTCAAACGGGAAAAATAGAAAAGTTGATTTTCATCCACGTTAAGTTTTCTTTCACATATCCCCACTTACGCTCTCTAAATTTCATAGTTTTAAACTTAATTTATTTTATGTTAAAAAAATCATTTCAAGCTTGCAAATATCTGTTTTGTCTTTAAAATATTATATTAATCGATTTAGCGAAAATGCTTGATAATTACGTCTCTTTGTAAACATTTTATTACAATAAATGGCATAATTTGATATGTTTGAGGGGAATTGAGGAGTGGGGAACTCGTTCAGCACATTAGGAGATGACCACTTTAAGAGCCCAGAGGGAGTAAAAGAAATATTTATTTACAATTTCATTGATAACATTTTTTTTTCAGTTGGTTTCTTTTTTAAAATCCCGATTACACTCAACGAATACATTTTTAAAGATGAGTCTCTTTATCAGACCCATTAATTTGTGTTACATCTGGTTGATTAAGAAATATCCACAACGTATGTATGTAATTGTGTGCACTATTTAAACGAACCATTGATTTCATCCAGATTGAATTCTCCAAACATCGCCCAGAAGGCTTTCCTCAAGACGTTGAAGGCCAGCAACGGGTTCATTTGTGACGTAGGGTATAGCACCGACTCGGAGGCTACGGCGTAGGCCAGGCAGAACACCAGCACGATGATGATGAACTGAATCAGCGTTTTGGTCTGTGGAGATCAATAATTAAAACCGTTGATTTGACGCCACGCAGAACAATTGAAGTTTAAAGAAATGGGCGCGGATTTACGAAATTAAAACAGAACGCGCTATTCAATATGTTCATCTTGTCCGCGCATGCGCTATTAAATATGTTCATCCTGTCAGCGACACCAACCCAAATAAAAGTTTTAAAAAAAAATCCCGTACCATTTGCCCTAAAGACTTACATTTTGTCCTTTTCCGATTTGTCTCGGCTATCTAAGATACATTCTTATATTTCTATGAGTTAAATGAGTTTTTAGATATTTTAAATAAAAGATGTTGGACCAGCCCAATGGATGAATGTGAAAACTCACTTTATTGCTTAATATTACAACGCCCCCTAAAGATGTAGACTTGAAAATATACTGCGTTATAGGAAATAAAATCCCTATTCTAACTAGATATAATTTATATCTTACCACGCTAGGGTTCCCGAGAAATAAATAATTGAACTTGAACCAAAAACACATAGTGGGTTCCAATATTTAAGTGTTCTACGCATGGGCCTCTTTACATTCATGCTGCATGTTATGATACCTTAACACCGAGGTCAAATTCCTGCGTTGGGCGCTAAACATGGTTTCGTAATAGCGTGGCCTGCAAGGCCACATTATTGATATGCCTTAAATTTGTATTTATTTAACGCCACATTATATGGCTTTATTTAAAAAAGGAAAAGCTTCTCCACGAGCTTCCAAATAAGAAACTGAATACATTTTATACCATCGTGTAGCTATTTTTCTTCTTATACTTATATTATAGGGATTCCTAGAATTTCAGAACTTAACCTCCCATAATGTCTACATTCAATGGTTACTTGTGATCAGAAAGATGTATGACCTATTTTTAAATGGAGAAAAATAGTTTATGTTGGAATTGGCTCGTTAATTAAAAAAAAAATGTTTGTGTGTGTCTGTGCGAATTTCATAATAGATTATGAGGTTCAAATGTATTTTTACGGAAACTTTGATGAATTATAATAATATACAAAAATTTTAGCAGGGTGGAGTATAAGAGACATCGCTTGATAGTCATACAAACATCTGTCATCTGACAGTTCTGTTATAACTTAAATAGTACATTATACTTTTAAAAAAGAAAAATTGCCTGCATTTTAAAGACGAGTTTGAATCAGGCAGATGATGAGACGTAAAGAAATAAGAAATTTTAGATTTTAAAATTTAACAATTATTTACACGTTTATGTTAAGGGATATAATTATTTTAATACATGATAATTATTTAATGACCTACAATAATGAGTTTTGCTTATTTTTTTAACAAATTTAAACGTCAGTTAATTTTTGTGTGTCTACGGATTTTCTTACCATTCTCATTATCATTAATAAGATCGGTCCTAGAAACTTGTGACAATAGCAAACTTCCAATATCCCAACTGAGAATCCTATGTAATCGATGCTAAATAATACTCGGGCCCAGGTCATCCATTCCGTGTCTTCTGGATAGAGATACGCGATGAGCCGTGGACAGAACCAGGTAATGGCGAACAGTAGCAAAGAGAAAGATTCGATCCAATCAAAAACTCGCAGCTGGTGTGTCTCGTAGAGTCGGTTTAGTGGATTCCGAATATGCTGAAAAATTTAAGTATATAAATGAGATGTGGAGCATAGTATATGCTCTTATGAATATATATTACAAAATATCAGTTACATATATATATATATATATATATATATGTATATATATATAGAGAGAGAGAGAGCGAGAGATTAGCTATAGATATAGATATATTGATGGATATAGGTTTACCAAAGAAAGAGAGAAAGAGAAAGGCGGGTAAAAAGAGAGAGATATCTGATAAAGTTGATGAAAATAAAAGATACCTGATTGATTTGCTCTGCAAACCCAGTTACAATCCAAGACCAGATGACCCATTCCAACCAATGAAATTCAGTCTCCAAAACAGATATCAGCAACATGGCGTAAAGTAGGAGAAACACGATATGGCTGGTCTTAAAAATAAATAATATGAATCAAATCTTGTAGACAAAACATTGCTGCCGCAATAATGTCAACAACCGACGATGCTTAAAGTTGATCTCTGACAATTTGCCACCGCCAATTCGCCAATATCTTTTGCCGCCACTGTTCCGCCGACGATGGTAACAAAACAAAATAAAGTGAAAAGGACTAAAAACATTTTTTTTTCACAGTGATATATATATTTTTTTGCACATAAATGTACCCAACATAAATGTACCCACCCCCCACCACCATAACTCTGTTAAAATCATGGTAGGAATATATATAACTTGTTGACATTCACAACTTTTTGAACAGCAGTCAGTGGGGGGACAAAATGTTGACGACTTGAATAAAATCTTCTTATCAAATAGGATCTGTAATAATTTTTATATCGTTATCGGTGCAATGTCAAATGGTACAACGGTGGCGCGATATTGTTCCCCCCCCCTCTTTTCTATTATATCCGATATCTAAGAAAAATTTAAAGTGCAATGTTATTTGCTTACAAATTTGAGGATGACACGCACAGCAGGGCTAAGAAACGCTTCTAGTCTCTTCAAGTTTTCCTCCTCAAGCTCAGTTTCACACTTGGGACAAATTCTGAAAAAAAAAGCACATTGGTGTTATGTGAACATAAATATTGGCATTCGGCATCTATAATTAAAAGTAATTTAAGAGCAAATAGATATATTTTTTCTCGTAATTTTAAATGGAATTTAATTATATTTAAAAAAAATAGCAACTGACATTGTGTCTTTCTTTTGGTTAACTGTATTCTGTGTCCTTTCATGGGAGTACTTGAGACATATTCTGAAAAAAATAAGGAAATTTGTTTTTGTGCTTAAAAATATTCACATCATGTATCCACACATTGAATTTTATTAGAGAAATGTGTTTCGTTAATTATTTAATACGTAAAGCGTTGAAGTTTTTCAAAAGCAAGGAGTATTTTTATTGACATTTTGGCTTGTCTTTTGTCGTCGTCTGTAAGTTCTGTATCGCACATCAGACAGAGTCTGAAAAGTTCATTTTCGCACATAAATTATGACATTATGCATCTATTAATTAAAGGTTATTGTAGAGCAAGGAACAGTTGTTTCCTAAATTATTAAATACATTAAACATTGGACATGTACTTTTTTTACAATTTATCTTGTTTCTGACCTCTTCGGTTTTCTGTAAACACATTGACGACATATCTGAAAATAGCAATATATAATATATATTTATTTAACAATGGATATGTCAGGTAACTTTACTTAATCTAGAATTAGAAAGCTAATTTTGGTTAATAAAAAAGAAAGTTTATTAAAAAGAAATAAACCAAAATTATGAATTTTTTGAAATTTTTTTTTTTACTTTTCATTTTCATAATAGGTAAAAATGCCTTAATGATCAATTAATTATATACATCACAAAACGTTTAAACGATACCTCAACCCCAATGTATAATAATGTAAATAATGTATAATTGTGATTAGCGCTTACTAATAATAGTGTAGTAAATTACTTATGTCTCGCTAAATTACTCTTACTGCATGCTTTAGATTGGCCTAGAATGGGGATATCATTTTTTTTTATGTCTGGTATTTGGTAAATGTGAAAAACTCTTAAAAATAAAAATTTCAGATATATGCTTTGAAATTCATAGTTTAATGGTACTTCCTATGCTCTCGCTACGCCTTCAAATGTATCTTACGATATATGTCTGTGGCTTCATGTGAGCGGAGCTTTTCAAAACTAAGGTTTATCAAAAACTATTTACTATCCACCATGGGGCAGTCAAGGCTTTCTGATCTGTTTCTGCTATCAATTGAAAGTAAGACGGCGAAGGAAATTGATTTTGGTCAAGTGATTGACAGCTTTGAGCTTTGAGACCAGGAAAGGAAAAGTGTAAATAAAGTTAAATTAATGCAAAATAACTATAACGTAACGTTTTTACAGTTCTTAAATGCCTTTACCTCCTGATCTTATATTGATTTCTTTTTGCGCTTGTCATTGTTATACTGTGGACTTATTTTAACAAGAAGAAATCCATCGTCAAAGTCGGGAAAGGGGGTTGACACTACGAGTTTACCGCACCGGGCGACACTAAACCTAGATTCGCCACTGCTAATACATATTAATTTTGTTTGAAAGTCAATGGACATTCAGTTGTTCTTTTTAAAGCCACAATTTGTAGCATATGCAGTGAAGAACACGAAGAATGTTTAAAACAAACAATGCTTTTAAAAAAGCAACAAGAACAGATGTACGCAACGAATGGTTACATATTTGATATTAATTTTTTTTAACGCTTTACAACTATTCATTTATGGTGAGCTTTTCATTAATTTTAGAACGTAGTCATACTTACCAATAGTCAGTAGCGTATAGCGTATGATATTGGGGTGTGCGAATGGGAACGTCCGCAACAAGTTGCACTTGTTTCCTTAAATTGAGGAATGATAATTTCAGAACACTTCAAATCTTTATCGCCTGGAAGGGGATGGCCAAAAAATTTGGCCCACCCTGGATGGCACTAACCTTCCCTCCCAACGCCACTATGTGCAGTCGCACCATGTGTTCTACGGTACATAACAAACACTTTTTTGAACCAAGTAACGTTCAAGAAAATAAAGACTTAATAGAAATATTAGTTATAAGGTTTTAGCTGTTATCATGATGACCAGCTCTGACAAGACTTTCTCATCGATGAAAATTTGTTTTCGAAAACTGAAAATCTTACCAATCAATTGTATGTTTTCCGATTTTCGCTAGAATGGATACGTGAAATGATTTTTTAAAATAAATTTTTCTGGTGAATGTGTAGAAAATTTTAAAAGTGATTTACTTATCTTATATAATTGTTTTTTCTTGTTAAGATAACATTTCATGTTTCTGATTGTCCATTGACCTCCATTTCTTTGATAACCAATATAAAAAAAAAATTCTATGATGTGTGTGGGAAATTTTTATTTTCTTTGATGTGTCTTTCTCAATTCCGGTTAAAATAATGTAACGAAATTAATTGTTTTGTTAAAAATGGGTTCTTGAAATAATCCAAAATCTCCCGTTTGAAGATTTCGAGCGCCCCTTAAATTTAACGAGTATTCAAACACCCCCTGGAACATGCCGTCGCCCCACTTTGAGAACCACTTATTTAAACGATAGAAAGTTTCTTTACATTGTTTTAAAACTGTGGTTTCATTAATATTTTATGAACCTACAAAAAATACAAAAAACTTTAGGGAAATGAAAACTCCTTTTTACCCACATATCCTCTTCAACGTGAGAACCCGTCCTCCACATTCTCTTCTCAAATTCCTTGCAAGGTGGTGAGGCCAAAAATGCCTTGTTCCCAGTTCTTAGCGCCAGTAGAATGCATGTCGTGCCACCCCAATTGGTCAATGTCTGACTGAGAAGCTGTATCGCATCTTCGGCATGATCCTCGTACGTTGTGTTTATAGTGTGGATCGCTTCAGCTTGAAACTTTCTGGTGGGAAATTAGAATTAGAGTAAACCTTATTGGCTTTCGTAGAGTTGATGAGGATTAGGAATAAACCTTATTGGCTTTCGAAGAGTTGATGAGGATTAGGAATAAACCTTATTGGCTTTCGAAGAGTTGATGAGGATTAGGAATAAACCTTATTGGCTTTCGAAAAGTTGATGAGGAATAGAATAAACCTTTTTGGCTTTCTAAAAGTTGATGAGGATTAGGAATAAATCTTATTGGCTTTCGAAGAGTTGATGAGAATTAGGAATACACCTTATTGGCTTTTGAAGAGTTGATGAGGATTTCAGAAAGCTTTCTTGACTGTCAAAGAATTTAAAAAAGAATTAGAGAGAAAAAAAACTTATTTGGCTGTCGTAGATTTAATGAGAATAAGAGTAAACCATATGTGGCTGTTGAACAGTTTTCTTACTGGTAATACACTGTTGTGCATTTTTTAGATGTGAAATTCACCTCAAAACCGTTTTAAATATTTGATAGTGACAATTCCACCAATTGCTGTTCGTGAATATTATCAGATTTGTTTTTTGTTTTTTTTACAAAGTATGATGCAATTGTTGGTTTTATTTCAGATGTCAAAGAAAAGACAACCACCAGTAATGGGTACAGATATCTTCTTTTTTTTAAAAAATACATATTTGTTCATTTTGGCTTCTGGTTTGAATTCAGAGTTAGCCTTCCCTTAGATGAGCTGCCGTCCAAGGCTTAGCGATTCCCATCCAGCCGGTGTGCTTGGGATGCTGGCTTGGCCGGGGATTGAACTCCAGACCACCGGCTCATTGGAGTGAGTTAGTTTAGACCACTGGGCCACCCAATACCCATCTCATTCGACTTTCACCGATGAGTTCCAATTATTCAATCTTCTCTCACAGTGCTTTATTGTATAATAAGTTATAATGTTATGTTTCATTTTCTATATTATACATTAATTAACAGAACAACCTACTTCATTTGCTCATTAATTATTTCTTTCTCTTCATCGCTGGTTGCAGCTTGCCTCATGGCCTTGAGCATACCGTAAGCATAGAGGGCAGCACCTGTGGGGTACTGTAAGTGAAGTCTCATGAGTATTTGTTACACTTAGTGACTTGGCCCGTTTATAATTCAGGTGTTTTATAAACAACTATTCTCTTTAATTACCAAGGTGTTAAAACTGTCAGATCTAATTAATTATAAAAAAAATCTTTGCACGTTTACACAAGGGGACACGTGTACGTCCCTTTGCTGACAGAAGAGGTGATCTAAGAAATTGTGACAGTTTGTGAAACGGAAAAGGGGGGAGGGTGGAGGTTGTAAAGATCTTACGTTATTCACACATTTCAATTTTTAAAGTCATACAAATAAACCTGAAATGGGGTCTTTTGAACGTTCCTTGAGCTAGATGTAGTCTCATAAAAAAGAATCTCGATTTAAAAAATTTAATAGTTCAAAAGTGAAGTGTTTTTTTAGATTAAATTGTAATTCATTAAAAAAATATGTTAATAGTTTATTTTTTAGTCCGAAAGTGGGACGTACTTTTAGGCCGGGGTTGTGGGCCTCTGAGATTTGTGACAGGAGGCAGGGGGGGGGGGGGTGAAAAGTTGTTCAAAAAGAATGTGGCTTACTTTATGGACGGTCCGCAAAGAAAAGATTTGATTTTTTTAAAAGTATACATATATATATACATATTATTTTTAATTTAAGCTTATTCTTATGTTAGTCTGATAGAAGTCTGCGAAAAAAATCTATATCTGCAAAAAGTATCTATAAATCTACATTAGTATTTATATAAATCTGCGAAAAGTAACTATAAATCTGTGAAGAGTATCAATAAATCAGCGATAAGTATTTATAAATCTTTGAAAAGTAGCTATAAATCTGCGAAAAATATATATAAATCTGCGAGAAGTATCTATAAATCTGCGAAAAGTATCTATAAATCTGCGAAAAGTATTTATAAATCTGCGAAAAGTATCTTTTCTTCAAATGGTGAAGGGTCTTTGACTTGCCTTGATGTGGCGTAGGAGGAGCATCGTCAGCTCATAATCTTCAGCCAGCAATTCTTTTTGAAACAAACCAGCAAGTCTTTTGTCTCTAAGTTTCCCTTAGAAAAAGAAAAAAATAAGAAAACTGGAAGGGTTGGATTGCGACCAGGCTAGGTAAAAAGAAAAAAAAAAGTATCGCAATTTAGGGGCACTCTTGAAAAAAAAAAAAAAAAAAAATTATTTTTAAAAAAAACCAGCAAGTATTTTGTCTCTAAATTTCCCTAAAAAAAAGAAAAAAATAAGAAAACTGGAAGGGTTGGATTGCGACCAGGCTAGGTAAAAAAAAAAAAAAAAGTATCGCAATTTAGGGGCACTCTTGAAAAAAAAAAAAAAAAAGGACACATCACAGTATCGTTCGTATCGACAAAAAAAATGATTTAAATAAAACATCTTTCTTCATCTGAGACAAATATTTTGTTAAAATTATAAAATAAACTAAAATAACTTTTAATGATGCTCTGGAGAGTTCGAGAGAATTTCAAGAAATTTGTCAAATTTTCAAATGGTTGAACAGTTATTATTTTTTTTTTAGTTTATTAATATTTTTGTTTGACGCTGATGTTTTTTTTTTTTTTTTTTTTTTTTTTTTTTTTTTTTTTTCCTTTAGCATCTGTGTTTGGTTCTTTTTTTTTTTTTTTTTTTTTTACAGTTTTTTTTATTTTTTTTTTTATTTAATTAAATTTTTTTTTTTTCTTTTTTTTTTTTTTTTTTTTTTTTTTTTATGTGTATTTTTTGTTTCCCTTAGCAACAGCAGTTAGGTCATGTTTCTTTCTTTAGTTTTCTACAGATATAGTTAATTGTATTATTACCGTAATCATTTTATTTTATTTTTTTATAAATTAATGTCATCCTTGCTTTCGGATAGGCCATTATTCACGAATCGTTTAAAACATTACAGATATTTAATAATTCTTACAAGTTCCTACAAAAAGGCATTAATCATTTTTTTTTGTGGAAAATATATACTATAAGCCACATTAATTTAATATATTATCAATGTGTTGTTTTTTTTCTCCAAAAATATAGATACTTTTTAAAGAAGTAAAAACGGCAGACTTGAATGAAAATCACATAATCAAATCACCAAAAATAAAATAAAATGTTTTTTATCTGTACTAGACTGAAAAGTCTGTGGCTTAGGCTAACTTTAAAGCCACAAATATATATATATATATATATATATATATATATATATATATATATATATATATACACACACACACGTTTTTATATTTGAATGATAACAAATATTCAATTGGTGGGAAAAAAAAAAAAAATATTTTTTATATGTACTATACAGAAAAATGTGTGTGTTAGAATATATATAAAGACACAAATATATATATATATATATATATATATATATATATATATATATACACACACACACGTTTTTATATTTGAATGATAACAAATATTCAATTGGTGGGAAGGAAAAGCTGTAATTTCAATACAAACAAAATTATAATTTCGTAATAACTATATACAAAATGCTCACACTACTCGGTGGGCGATTGGAGAGTTTTTAGACAAGGTTTCAGGAGGGGGAAACACCTGATTACAGATCTCAACATAAAAAAATCACAATGTGGAGAAAGTGGAGGCGTACAAGTACTTAGGTGTCACAATTAATAATAAGCTAACATGGCACGAACACGGTCAAATCCTGTATAAGAAATTCAAGCAAAGACTGGTCTACCTCAAAAAACTGTACAATTTTGGCGTAAACAAGCAAGTCGTTAACTTATTCTACAGTGCAACTATTCTAAGCCTGCTTAATTTCAGTATTGCCCGCTGGTGTGGAAATTCAACGTCTGATATTTAACACCGCATTAACCGACTAATCAAGAAAGCTAGAAACATAACACAAACTAAACATCCTTCACTTGAAGAACTATTTGAAGAAAGAGGTTTTTGCAAAACTAAACTTATTTTGGATGATACATCCCACCCTCTTCATCCTAGATACTTAGGATCGGGCCGTTCGGGACGAGTTCTTTCCATCAGGGCGAGGACTGACAGATATAAAAATTCTTTTCTTCCCCAATCTGTACCAATTTACCGGCGTGCTTCCTCTGAAGTCACACATCTGAATGAGAACTAATAAGTCCCCTATTTTGCTAAGAGAACTCACTGAATGGCTGTTTGAAATAATTTATTATAAATGTCTTGTGTTCAAATTGTTTTATTTTTGTGCTGAAAATATATAATGCAATCAAAAAACATTTCCATTTATTTGGATCCATAAAAGAATCTTATCTTATCTTATTTTGGGCAGTTTACCGATTTCATGTTATTGCAGAGAAGAGAACTAACAATCTAGAACTATTAGTTACCCAAGTCCTCACTGTCCCCGTTTTCTACGTTCTCTTGTAATATGAAGAATGTCCCTTTCGACATGTTCTTCTCGTCTTTCTGTGCATCCTTGTTTTCTCCGTTCGTTGAGGCTTTCGAGATATGAAAATTATGCAAGGATTGTGATTTTGAAATGGTAGCTAAGCTTCCTAACAATAAAATGATATAAACAATTATTTTTCAAGCTAATCATTCGTGATGTAGACCAAATAAATGAAAAATAAAACTGTCACATACCTGAATCCTTTGCTGTGCTGTTTTCTTTATTTCCTTGCAGAAAGAAAAAAAAGTGTACAGAATAAATCAATGACTTTTCAGCTAATCATTCGTGATGTAAACCAAATAAATGAAAAAAAACTTTCACATACCTGAATCATTTGCTGTGAGGTTTTCTTCATTACCTTGTAGAAAGAAAAAAAAGTGTACAGAATAAGTCAATGACTTTTCAGCTAATCATTCGTGAGGTAGAACAAATAAATGAAAAATAAAACTGTCACATACCTGAATCCTTTGCTGTGCTGTTTTCTTTATTTCCTAGTAGATAGAAAAAAAAAGTACACAGAATAAATCAATGACTTTTCAGCTAATCATTCGTGAGGTAGAACAAATAAATGTAAAATAAAACTGTCACATACCTGAATCCTTTGCTGTGCTGTTTTCTTTATTTCCTAGTAGATAGAAAAAAAAAGTGCACAGAATAAATCAATGACTTTTCAGCTAATCATTCGTGAGGTAGAACAAATAAATGAAAAAACAAAACTGCCACATACCTGACTCATTTGCTGTGCTGTTTTCTTTATTTTCTTGCAGAAAGAAAAAAAAAGTACACAGAATAAATCAATGACTTTTCAGCTAATCATTCGTGAGGTAGAACAAATAAATGAAAAATAAAACTGTCACATACCTGAATCCTTTGCTGTGCTGTTTTCTTTATTTCCTAGTAGATAGAAAAAAAAAGTGTACAGAATAAGTCAATGACTTTTCAGCTAATCATTCGTGATGTAGACCAAATAATTGAAAAATAAAACTGCCACATACCTGAATCATTTGCTGTGAGGTTTTCTTCATTACCTTGTAGAAAGAAAAAAAAGTGTACAGAATAAGTCAATGACTTTTCAGCTAATCATTCGTGAGGTAGAACAAATAAATGAAAAATAAAACTGTCACATACCTGAATCCTTTGCTGTACTGTTTTCTTTATTTCCTTGCAGAAAGAAAAAAAAGTACACAGAATAAATCAATGACTTTTCAGCTAATCATTCGTGAGGTAGAACAAATAAATGAAAAATAAAACTGTCATATACCTGAATCATTTGTTGTGCTGTTTTCTTTATTTCCTAGTAGATAGAAAAAAAAGTACACACAATAAATCAATGACTTTCAGCTAATCATTCGTGATGTAGACCAAATAATTGAAAAATAAAACTGTCACATACCTGAATCCTTTGCTGTGCTGTTTTCTTTATTTCCTTGTAGATAGAAAAAAAAGTGTACAGAATAAATCAATGACTTTTCAGCTAATCATTCGTGATGTAGACCAAATAATTGAAAAATAAAACTGTCACATACCTGAATCCTTTGCTGTGCTGTTTTCTTTATTTCCTTGCAGAAAGAAAAAAAAGTGTACAGAATAAATCAATGACTTTTCAGCTAATCATTCGTGATGTAAACCAAATAAATGAAAAAAAACTTTCACATACCTGAATCATTTGCTGTGAGGTTTTCTTCATTACCTTGTAGAAAGAAAAAAAAGTGTACAGAATAAGTCAATGACTTTTCAGCTAATCATTCGTGATGTAAACCAAATAAATGAAAAATAAAACTGTCACATACCTGAATCCTTTGCTGTGCTGTTTTCTTTATTTCCTAGTAGATAGAAAAAAAAAGTACACAGAATAAATCAATGACTTTTCAGCTAATCATTCGTGAGGTAGAACAAATAAATGAAAAAACAAAACTGCCACATACCTGACTCATTTGCTGTGCTGTTTTCTTTATTTCCTTGCAGAAAGAAAAAAAAAGTACACAGAATAAATCAATGACTTTTCAGCTAATCATTCGTGAGGTAGAACAAATAAATGAAAAATAAAACTGTCACATACCTGAATCCTTTGCTGTGCTGTTTTCTTTATTTCCTAGTAGATAGAAAAAAAAAGTGTACAGAATAAGTCAATGACTTTTCAGCTAATCATTCGTGATGTAGACCAAATAATTGAAAAATAAAACTGCCACATACCTGAATCATTTGCTGTGAGGTTTTCTTCATTACCTTGTAGAAAGAAAAAAAAAGTGTACAGAATAAATCAATGACTTTTCAGCTAATCATTCGTGAGGTAGACCAAATAAATGAAAAATAAAACTGTCACATACCTGACTCATTTGCTGTGAGGTTTTCTTCATTACCTTGTAGAAAGAAAAGTGTATAATATGGCTTGTCTAATGCATACATCTGTTGAGTTGTATTGCCTGTAATCTGTGTAGGTTCTGAGAAATTCACATGGTAAAAATTTAAAATTTTGAATGCAAGAATAGAGCGTTGATATCAGATTTAAAAAAAAGGGAAATAACTTAAGAAACAGAACTACTATTACAATTGAATCTTGGAATTGAAATTAAAGGAACATATTTTTAAATAATTTAGACAAAACAACAATGAATATAAAGGAAGACAAAACGAAAGAGGGGAAAAAACAACATATAAATTAAATCAAGGTGCTTAAAGGACCTGAACTACGTAGGGTTTACTTAGGGTTTCAATAGCGAAAGAAAAATAGGTACATAGAATTAGTCAATTAAGTTTCAAGCTAATTATCCTTAAGGTAGACCAAATAATTGGAAATAAAACAGCCCTTAAGAACACGCAGACATGAAAACATAGATTTTTTTCCAATAAATCTTTTTAAAAATTTAATATTAATATCGAACAATTAGGGGGAAGGGGGCCGAAAATTTGACAAAACAAGAGACAAACAGTGCTGCCCTTGCCGACCACTCCCTCCGTACATCCTTCCTACGCCACCGTTGTGGGTAGGTTGGGGGGGGGGAGAACGAAAATACTCTAACTATGAGATCATGTAAAAATCAGTGCAGGTATTTACTTAGAATGCTGTTGATTTGTCAATGCCGGTTTGGAGAGTAGATAATTTTAGAGTGTGGAGTTTTGGAAAGGGGGAAAAAAGATGAATTTTTAAAATTGTATTTCCAGTTTCTATACAACAATTTGTTAAAGAGATCAGAATACAATTTAAAAGCGCCTCGTGTCTCTATTACAAAACGTCAGGCGTGTAGAGAAGAGAAGTAGGACGGCGTTCAGACTTCATTGTGTTGTTCTCCATCTGGCAGCCTAGTAAGGAACCCAACATCGAGACAAAGGGCCCATCTAACGGAACGCAAATGGCATATGTCCAAATGGTCAATGGATCTGAATGATAATTATGATCGTAAAGGAAAAGGCCAAAAGATCTATGTCCAAATGGTCAATTGATCTGAGTGATGAGTTTATCTTGAAGTTAAATGAAGAAGTGTGTATAGTTTGAAAAGTCCAACTCGCTCGTCTTGGAAGCGTTTTTATTTCGGTAAGTCTTCAAGAAACGCAAATAATAGATGTTAAAACTTTAATCGAAGCACACACACTTAAGTGGCACAAATGCACAAATAGATAACGCATATTTCAGATGTCGCGCTAAGTAAGTAAAATATAGATATTATTATATGAAATACGCATATCGATTACCTGAAGGGTTATTGGTATCTGCTTCTTTCTTTTGTTGAAGAAAGAACGCTCTATACTTTTTTGGGTCCAATTCAGATTTATTTGCAGTTGTATTTTCTGTTTTCCTCGAAGCTTCATAGACATACAAATATTTTTAAAATATATTAATTTTAATTTAAATTTAGCTCGTCCTACTGCCTAAAAAGAAATTAAAAGAATAGGTTTATATTTAGCTTTGATGGAGCTCTATCTTAATTTAATTTCTAAGGAGCAAAAGAAAATGTTTCTAGAAAATACCTGAATCTTTTTCAGTTGTGATTTCCTCATTGGCACGTGAAAGGTATAACGCGTTATTTGATTGATCCAGTTCGGTTGTCTTTGCTGTTATCTCTGAGGATTCACGAGTAATGTGTTACAAATGAAAACTGTACCACAACAATATGTCTCACCAAAATTAAAAAAAACAAAACGAAGAAAAACCAAAGAAGTTTCAAATTTTTTTTGCCTCAGATACTTTGCTAGATGTACATAAAAATGAGTTAAATGGTCAATAAATACCTGATATGTTTTCATTTGTGTTGCCATCCTTTTCCTGTTGCATATAGACTTTTGTATTGGACTGCTCAAGCTGTATTTTCTTTGTACCTGTGTCTGTGGAAAAAAATGATGCCGTATAACCTGACAGACACAATGTTGACATATGTGTCCGTTTGCACTGCTGCGAGCAAGTGTAATGAGACACACTTTTAATGATGCAGATTATTATTATCATGAGAATATGAGTTCTCACAACTCCATTGCATTACTGCTGTACGCCCCCCATCGAAGGTCATCCTGACAAGTGGAATGAAATTAGAGATATTACTGCGTGCATGTCTTTGCGATTTGTAAAGAAAATTTAGATTTTTGGGCGCCGAATGCTTTTTTAGTGATATTACTGTAACAACGCTGAGGTTTTCGGGGACTTTTATTTTATACTTTATGGTACAGTTAGGAAAATGATATTTGGTTAAGAAGTTTTGTAAGAAATATAGTTTTATGTTCTAATTTGTAGTCTTTGAAGATGTATAGAAGATCGGGAAGTGGGAGGGGGTGAAGTATTTGTCTAAAAATTAGTCGGGCGCCTATGAATTTCAAACACGTTAAATGTCAGTGGTGACCTTTCTGGGGTTGAAAAAAAGTGTTGTCATCGTAGTAATTGAAAACGAGTAACCATAAAAAAAGGAAACGCTGTAGTTAAACTCAGACATTCTTATCACTTTCCGTTCCATTGATATACACATGAGTCGCTCAATGGTCAATGAAAATTATTAGTGACCTGTTCCTTTTTTGGTAGACTTAGGGTAATGTAAATGAGCTTAATATTTGGCCACTTGTTCGAAAAAGACTAGCAATAAGACGCAACAGAAATATAATGCCTTTGAAAGAAACTTGCACAATTTTCTAGTGATTTGGATTCAAAAGTAAATTTCTATTCATCAGCAATAACGACAAAAGAAATTCTGAATCGAGTGAGAACAATTTTTCAATTCATTCATTTAAAAATAAAACATTAGTTTTCAAGAAGAATCAAACGATTTTTCGGGAGCGCGATGAATATCATTTTTGTTTTATAGATCCAGTGCAGCTACATCCGACATACGGACTGAAAAACTTGTGTAGGTTAAAAAGAACCCAAGAGTCTCCAAAAAAAAAAAAAAAAATTACCTGTCGTGAAAAAAGGCAAAATGTAGATAGAAAAACAATAAAGCGGAGGTTTTTACCATTATAGCAAGGTCACACTCCTCTCATGTTTTCCGAAAATTTCCCAATTAATTAATCTCGACACCAAAAAAAAAAAAAAAAGGCATATCATTAATATTAAAACTTATTTTTCCCGTATCTCCGCGATAAAAATATCCTATGAAATCAAAATGAATCAAATATTTCGGTTTCTTCCTGCACCCAAAACAATGCCTTCAAAACTCCCAAATGGGTTTTCGGGCCCCTTCTTTAGCGTTTCGAATGTTCAATCTAATTTAAACCGGGGATGTGTTGGTTAATATTTATATTTTTGATAACCGAGCACGGCCATAAAAAGGTTTGCGTCAATGAAGTTAGAACATTTAATATACTTTTTTTTTTTCCAACTATACATGATGTGTACGATGTGACGGGATTCACTTATTTGGTGTAAAACAGAAAAAGGTAAGTAATTGAATAGTTTATCTTCGATATCCCCCCCCCCCAAAAAAAACAAACAACAGATCTCAGGCGCTTAGTATAAGAGTCGAGGTCACTTAGTCTTTCTATGCCTCCATTCTAAGATTTATATTAATTAACAAGTTTGCAGGTCTCATCATCTTAGTCTGACCACTTCATGTAACCTACAACATTAAAGTAAGGACCTGATTTGCGACAATAATTGTAACTGTTTCCGGTGTTTAGTTTGTACGCTCATGCTCCATTCCATGACCTTTATGAACAATACAAATCATTTCAAACAGGGCTAATCCGAAAACCGACTTTTAGGATCATCATTTTGGGGAAAATCGACTATTAAACGTGAAAATTGACATTTACCGTGAAAATTGACGATTTAACGTGGAACTTGACATTTACCGTGAAATATGACATTTACCGTGAAAAGTGACATTTACCTTGAAAATTGACATTTACCGTGAAAATTGCAACTTAATAATAATAATAATAATGATAAAGCAGCTTATTTGAAAATCACGCTTCATCCCGAAAGGCTCGAAGCGTGGTACAAAGTCATCCATATTAAAAAGAAATGAAAAAAAATCTATATTTTACCACGTTGACGTTGAAATACAAAACGCAAAATTACAAAAACTACATACGAGAATACCCATTCTAAGTCTTTCATCCCTTGCAACCATAAACAACAAAGGCCACTTTATATCTAGCAGCCCAAAAGGTGTTTGCGAAAAAGATATGTTTTCAAATCGGTTTTGAAAGACTCCAGTGTCTGGCTGTTTCTAGCTGTTTCTGAGAGCGTCAGGAAGTGTGTTCCAAATTGTTGGGCCAGCAAATGCGAGCGTGCGCCTTCTCAACTATTTACAGTATAATTTTACAAAACTTAATCAAAATATTATGTGTATACCGAACACGGTACATTAATTCTGACTACATTGAGAATTTTGATGTAAAAGTTATTAAGTTCCTGTTTTACCCATCTTGACTGTTACGAATTACAAAAACAACCTGGCCCCATATCTCGGGAAAGGTTAAAAACTTTTAAAAAGAAATTTAGCCAACATATTTTTTTTTAATTTTAGAGAAGTGAACTAATTTCAGGTCTCTACATATTGTAGAATAAAATTTATTAAATTTTTAAATCTCAAAAGATAAAATTGTGCATGCGCTATACGACATAAGTTGATTTATGTATTCTTCGATTGCATTTGCTCCCGAAATACTAGGGAAAATAAAGCAATTTTGAAATTATTTAAAGAAACTCAAACTTTAATCTTCTAAACTCCGTTCATGGCTTGTCGAATTATCTGTGCAAAGTAAGGCAGTTGATAAGGATTAAATTAAGCAACAATTAAGAAATACAACCTATAATATTTATTATTTATAAAAAAACGTGACCTTCATGTACCTTGTTTAAGGCCTGGTAAACAGTAATGGCAGAAAAGGTCTCTCAAACGATGGATCATCTTTATTTCTTCATCTTCATTTTCTTTGATTATCATACGTGGAAATAAAAAAAAGGCATTATCAGACAATTTGATTTTAGACACAAAAGCAATATACACATTATTAATATCGTAACTGGCCTATGACTGATCCTTTCCTAGAAACCGACGCAGTTGTTGCATAAGTGGACGTTTAATTAATTATTATTTGATAAATAAAACTTAATAATTAAATATTAATAGCTTAAACATGATTTATTGTTCTTTTGTAAGGCTCAGACTACACTTTTACAACCTTGACTTGCATATCACAGGTGGACCTCATCCAGCGGGTGGTGGTTGGGGGAAGGTCATCATAAATTAGATAATTAACACAAGTATCTGGATGTATCGTCATTTGCTATCTTTTTAGGACACACACAAACAAATCTTACACAATCTGACAGCCCTTAAATTTTGAAACGGCACCAGGCTGCCAATTAAAGCCTTACAAAGAAATGTCCTTAAGTAACCATCTGTGTCGGCTGTGGTTCCGGAGAAACAGTTTTAACACACCGAATTTCTATGCTTCCCTCCGACTACCACATTCACTTTACGCAACTGCAGTTTCTTCTCAAAGTTTGCTTTGCAGTGAAAATAGTCAAAACTCAAGGGTAGATTTTCAAATCTTTGCCGGAGTGGAGTTTATGAATAGCTGAGCCTCAGCATCATATTTTGACCAAAATCAGAAAATATAATGAATATTTTAAGCATATATATTTTATATATATATATATATATATAGTAAAGAAGTTATGCACCTTTTTATGTGAGTAACAATATATGTAAATCCGATCATATCACCGTCTCAAAAGGATATGTTATATTTTCTTTCAAAGTAAATGTTTTCCTGTTAAAATAAGTTTATACGTTGTGGGCACATTTACACAATTATACTCATTCCACAGAACACATGGGAAGTTGGAAATGAACCCCCCCCCCCCCAAAAAAAAAAAAAAAAAAAAAAAAAAAAAGGTGCCAAGATTTTCTTTGTAAACTCAGAACATCGCAATTTTTCAATGAAGGGGGTTGAGCACACATTTATGAGAACAAAAATATGCTGATATAAAAACTGTTTACTAAACTTTTCGTGAAAATCAATTTAAAATGTGAAATAGTGAGAGGGGAAGGGGGACATTTTTATCTGGGGAAAACACTATCCAATAACTCCAATCAATTTACGGATGTGAAAATTAAACCTTTTTAAAAATAGATCCATATTATTCATTTCTTTTTTTTTGTTTCATTTCCCGAAAATAAAGTTCAGTGCCGTGAAATAGGGAAGTGCTCGATAGTAAAGACTTTCGTTAGATTTGTGGAAATATTTGTTTGTTTCGCGCCAAAAATATAATTTCAGTGCATGGGCTTTAGCATGGTTCTTAAACAAAATAAATTTATAGACGTGAAAATAGGATGAGACGAGTCCTTAAAGATAAGAATTGGTTTTTAAAAAAAAAAAGATTTTTCGATTTAAAAAAAAAAGATCAGGAACAAGGTAGTGGTTGGTAAAGTATACATAAAAATACCAATATATACAAATATGATAATGCTTCGTGTATTTTTTTTAAGGTACATATTTTTTTAACATGTTCAGGAAATTTTTTTTCTTTGCAGTTCAATGGCTTGAAAATAGTCTGATTAGGTCATATATATATAGAAGAAAAGCATTGTCGAAATCATTTGATGTAAGAACCGAACGTCTGATGTACGGTGTCCTAAATATATTTCAAGGATGTTTTTAAATATCTTTTTTAAAGATACAATACATTAAAACCTGATTCCGTTACATGCGTAAAATATCGGATATTTAGATGTTAAAACTTTCGCAATATCAGGAGGAATGTGGCGCAATATGGCTTCTTTTTTTTTTACCCAGGTAACACCGGGTCATATATTCTAGTGACATAAGAAGCAAAACGCTTGTGCAAAACAAGCTAATTTGATTTTTACATTATGATGCCCACTGTTTGACGGTGCTGATGTACCTATGCCGCCCTTTATCAGTGTAAAAATAAATAAATTGAACCCACATATCACTGTAAAGTTTGAAGATTTTTTGGCTGAAATTCAGCTTATATTAGAGCACAAAAATCTAGAGAAGTGAAGTGATTTCAGGTCTCTACATGTAGAAAAAGGTCGTTAATTTTTTTTTTTTTTTTAAATAGCAAAGTTATACTTGTAATAAAGCAAAACAATGCTTTGTTACCGTGATAAAAGAAACATGTTTTGTTTTGTTTTTTAAAATTGAAAAGCTGTTGTAAATTTTTTTAAAGAAGCTCAAACATTGATCTTCTAAACACTGTTCATGTCTTGCCGAATTGTCTTAGCAAAGTAAGGCCATTGAGGAATGATTAAATAAAACAACAGCAGGACAAGCAGCATATCAAACAAACGTGTACACCACATACCTGTTGAAAAATGATTGCAGAAAGTTTTGATCAACCGATCGATCTTCTTCCTTTTCTTTGTCTTGTCTTGAGTTTCAAGATCTGGAAATGAAAGAAAAAAAATGAGTTTTTAAGACAAACAAGCAAAAACTACAAAGTTAATATCATTACTTGACTATTAAAATTCATTTCTTAGAAAACTTGGGAGTTGTTTGACTATTTGACGATTTGATTTAAAACTTTTTATTTTTAGATCAAGGCAAAATCAATAGATATTTTTGTCCTCTGGAATTTTTAAAGTAATGTCTGCTTGAAGCTTCTTGTAAAAGAAAAAGACTTCACGTTTTTGTTTATTCTAAACATAGTGGTTCAAGGATTGTCTGTGAATAAAAATACATAGAATAACGTGGAAATTCCATTGGTCACATCTTATACAAAAAAAAATATAAAAAATTCACTACGTATTTCTAGATATATCGTTTTAGGTAACAAATAATGGAAACAAATTTTGAACTAGGTCGCAGTGAATCGGTCCAAGACATGTCCATCGACTAAGAGGTAGCGGTCTCACGACGGAGAAATTGTGCTCTCAGAGACGAGACCTGGTGGTTGCCTGACGCTTTTGAGATGGTGGTCTCACGATCGAGAGATGACGGTCTCACACGCGAGAGATAGTGGTCTCATGTGTCTGCGGGTGTGCGTGTGTGTTTGTGTGTATGCGGTTACAGTGTGAAATCGGCCAAAATGGTATGTTTATGACCAAACTGGGATTCGGTTAATGTCCGATGTTTTCTTAATTTTTCGGTTCAGGCCGGCGAGTTCACCATATAGTAGCGCGCGATTGGCTAAAATCGGAAGATAAAGATTTAACGAGCAGATTTTGGTGGTTCTGTACAACGTAATAAGTGTACTGATTATAAACTATATATGATCGAATTCAATGTTTATCGTTAAGCTTAAACATTTAAGTAAACCTTTAATCTCTATCACCACTTGTAAAAAATCAGCACATTAATTTTTTTTGCTTTCGAAATTTCGGCCAATGCGCATATATATGTGACAAATAGTTTGAATAACTTACACGCATGGATGTAGCCATTGGGAGTTTTATTCTTTCACTCAAGAACAATGCGTTGGCAAGATTGAATGCTTCTTGATGGGATCCATTGGTATGGTGAAAATATCAGAATGCGGATTCCGTGGTGGTTTTAGAGAATGAGGTTTACTACCGTGTAGAGTTCCTTTCAATCTTAAACCCACCAGGAATTCCACCATACAACCTCTGTCTAAAATAGAGAGCAACTGAAAGGGATAATTTTTTTGTTTCGGCCCAAATTGAAACCAGACCGAAAGTTTAAAATGGCTTTTGGGTGAAACCGGAGCCGAAACCAAAGACTTACTGAGATTTTCGACCGAAACTGAAACTAAGCCGAAAATGACG
This sequence comes from Lymnaea stagnalis, assembly GCA_964033795.1. Lineage (NCBI taxonomy): Eukaryota > Metazoa > Mollusca > Gastropoda > Lymnaeidae > Lymnaea > Lymnaea stagnalis. The sequence continues at coordinate 46,984 of CAXITT010000297.1, forward strand.
AAATGGCAATTTTCGGCACCGAAACCGAAGCCGAATTTCGGTGAGTGTCTAGTCCATACTCCTCTAATACCGCTGCGTAATCTTATACCCCACTAAACTTTGTAACGGCACAAGGCTGCAGGTTTTGGTCTTACATAGAAATTTCAATACGACATCTTCACAGGACAAACATTTCATATCCCCACTTCTCTTGATTAGCTCCGACTACCGCTTTCATTTAAATGACTGCAGTTTCCTGTGAAAGCCTGCTTCACCAGGATTTCACCAAGAATGGAAATACCAGAAAAGGTTTGAGAAACCGTTGGGTTATGTTTATAATAAGCTGACTTAGCCACATTTACAACAAGAGAATAAACTAGAAAAATAGCCCATACCTTGACTTGAAGTTTCGTTTGTCTTGTTCCTTAGCTTGTTGAATAATGTTTCAATTAGCTGACAAATCTCTTTGCATTTTGGAGGTTTATCTTCCTTTTTATCGATTTCCTTGAATATAGATTTAATTTAAACATACATGTTATAACCATTTTAGAAAAAAAAAATTTGAGATCATGTACCCATCATGTTCAATCAAAACATCAAAACTCACGTATTACAATTCTCTAAGCTTGTCCATGTGTACCAGTGGGATTTCTCTTTAAACTCTGTTCCACGAATGCAATGCTACGCTTCTTGAAATATATTATGCTGCTCACTGATAAATTATATAATATACAACCACATTCGTTTGCTCATCGTTTAGACCGGTGGTAGGCGAATCGAGGCTCTCGAGCCGCATGCGGCTCTTTGGTGAAGAGTGTGCGGCTCGGCCCGTCGGCCACAAATCGAGTTTGACTTCGAAAAACATTCTTCTTGACAGATTCAAGGAAATTTGGCTCTCAATAATTTGTTAATGGTCCTGCTGCTGATTTTTCGGCCCTTTTGACTAATGAGGTAGACAATGCAGTTCATTGGGCAATAACTGATTTCCACATTTGCTGGTATTCTTCATCATTCACAGTCACAGTCTTCTTGTGACTAGTTCGTTTTACGCGATCCCGGTAGCGCAACAAAATAGTCTTTCAAGAACTTCTTAAACTTTTTTCGAAGAGTTTTAATGACTTGTTGTTTGTCCATTTTTTGCTCACAACGCTGGTGTGATTGGAATTTGTCAATGCGAACACTCTGGTTGGAGGTTACCGGCTATGGGCAAATATAATTTGATTTCGCTAACTGCATGCTTGCTCAATTTCATTGTCGCCGTCTTTAAACTATGCGCCACGGAGATACGTAACTGTAACGATCTCACAAGCAGAAGGTGGCCCCATACGAAAAAATCAATATAACATTATTAAGAGGTTTTTAAAGTAGGAAACCATTTTTTTTTAAATAATAGAAAAAAAAATCAGATGAGTAACTAAAGATTAAAAATTGTGGAAATCAATTATTAAAGAAAAATAATTAAAAAACGAAATCCTATTTAAGATTAAGAAAATTATTTCAAAGCTCACATTTTAGTACTAATAGAAATGTTGAGATATCAATAAATAAAACTCGTACTGACTGATTTGTTTCCTTTTTTTTTTAAATAGCTCAAGGTAAAATTCATATTTTACCCTCTGATCAAACAAATTGTAATAGTTGTCTATATATTTTTTTCCACGGCAAGAAATGATCACTTAAGAGATTTAAAAAAAAAAAAAATTTCCAATGATTTAAATGTTTGATTTATGTGGTAAAATAATTACCGCCTCCCCAAGACAGCAAGCGTCAAGTCCATTCTCAAGCAGGTACCGAAGAAATTTGTAACGTTTGAGCCTCAAAGCTTCCTTAGCTATCGCAGACAATGATTCTTTCTGTATACAAAAAAAAATTTCTTCGAGTCATAATATCAATGGATAGGGGTAAATCACTTATTCAGGATCACACACAAGCAGGTCAGAGTACTGGGAACACAGTGTGGCTACAAATAATATATTAGTCTAATGCAGTGGTTCTTAACCTTTTTGGAGGTACCGAACCCCCCCCCCCCAAAAGGAAAAATCAAATATGATTTTTTTCTGATTAAATATAAATGGATAGGGGTAAAACACTTATTCAGGATCACACAAAAGCAGGTCAGAGTAATGGGAACACAGTGTGGCTACAAATAATATATTAGTCTAATGCAGTGGTTCTTAACCTTTTTGGAGGTACCGAACCCCCCCCCCCCAAAAGGAAAAATCAAATATGATTTTTTTCTGATTTTTTTTGGACCTGCGCCGAACCCCTGAGACTGACTCACCGAACTCCTAGGGTTCGATCGAACCCAGGTTAAGAACCACTGTTCCAATGTTTCCCATCACCATAATGAGGTTTTAAAAAATTTTTGTTAGAGCATGAGATTTCTCTCTGTTTTCTTAATTAAATGAAACAGCATAGGAACAAAAAATGTAAACGCTAGGTACTTGATAAAAAAGATAGTATTACGCTGTCTTTGGCCAGTCTCCACAGGTCAAAGAGATCTACTGCAGATGCAAGCTCATTAAATCGCACGCACTGGATCAGCAATGCTGTCTTCACGTCAGTTTTATTTCTCCTGGCTTCTTTTTTGTTTTCTTCATTGATCTCCGATCCACTTTTCTTATCTTGCTTTTCCGCAGGTCCATTTTTTTCAGCTTTGTCCTGTTTCTCATCTTTATTTTCCCCAGCTTCAATTTCCCCAGCTTCCCTTTTCTCAGTCCCATTCTTCTCAGATTTTTTTTCTTCAAAGATATCCACAGAAACTACACGTTGATTAAATGTCAAGTGCTGATTAAAATATGTTGCCTTTTCTTTAGCTTTCTCCCTCTCTGTTACACTTTCAACTGCTTTCTTTAGCTCAGTTTCTGGATCCTTTAATTCCTTCAATTCCTCGTCAAAAGCATCTTTAGTAAATACATAAATACATGATTGTGTATTGATTTTATTCAATTGTCAGCGGAAACTGTAAAATCAATAAGGACAGTTAAATGATTTATGTTAAGAGTATCTTAAAATAGTGTAGAGTTAGTGGATATTTTGAGTAATATGTAGTAGGGATACGATTTTAAAATAGCTTTAACCTAACTCAACGTGAATTAAAGTAAGCATATCGTACCGTGTAACCTTTCTAATATGCTTCTCTTAATTTTTTTCTGTGTTTTGTGCACGTCTTCAGGATTATTGCTTATATCTAGGTAATTTTTTGACCTGAAATGTTGAAATGAAGTTTATTTATTTTTATAGAATATACAACTCAAACTCTATCTCTGTTTGCAGAACTTTTACCAGTAAACCACGTCGTTATGCCTAAGCCACATCAATTTACATTAGGTAAGTTGGAATGGTCTAGTTTTATGTGCTGACAAGTAGCTTGGAAAAGGAATGGGAAACCCAAGGCCGCAAGTGAAAAGAGAGAATTCGTTAAACAAACGCATCATTGTGAATCTGTGAATTATATTATATGCCAAAGAGATATGTCTACTATACTATACATTAAATTATTGTGTGTGTGTGTAAATTAATATTTTTATATTTTACCAGTGCACCTCTTTTCCTTCTTGAATTTTGAGTTGATATATATATATATATATATATATATATATATATATATATATATATTCTATTCTGTATTAATTTGTGTGTGCATCTATTATTATAATTAAATTAACTAATTAGTATCACCAGCGTTGGCACCGTTGTATCAGTCTATTGTATTTCTGGTCTATTATTACGCCTTGTGTCTTCTACGAGCATATTGTTTACACAGATAGAATTTTGAAAAGCATAACGGCACGTAAGACCAAGACGATGCCAAATGTG
>CAXITT010000297.1:76248-154360 GCA_964033795.1 Lymnaea stagnalis
GATAGATAGATAGATAGATAGATAGATAGATAGATAGATAGATAGATAGATAGATAGATAGATAGATAGATAGATAGATAGATAGATAGATAGATAGATAGATAGATAGATAGATAGATAGATAAATGGATGGATAAATGGATGGATGGATGGATGGATTGATGGATGGATGGATGGATGGATGGATGGATGGATGGATGGGTGGGTGGATGGGTGGGTGGATGGATGGATGGATGGATGGAGGGACGGAGGGAGGGAGGGAGGGATGGATGGAATGATGGATGGATAGATAGATAAGTAGATAGATGATAGATATATGATAATTCAATTTAAATAAAGACATTTCTTTAAAATAATGTTTTTATTGAAAGAAGTTTGTCGTCGTTGTAATTCGTGCTTAAATTAGAAAACAAATTGTATTAACGTACAGCTTTCATAGATATAAAGTAAGTGTTAACATTAATAATGTAGAACGGCATTCCAGAATTTAATTGTACAGTGGCCATGTTCAATCAGGTAATTATGTTACTAACATCTTTAAATTTAATTTATTCATGGAAAACATAATATTTAATTTAACACTAAAATAAATGACCCGATGTTATCGGGATATAAAGGGTAGGTCCTTTGTGAAAATTTGTAGCTTGCTTTTACAAAAACTCATCACAATTCCTAACCTTAGAAAGAAGGATCTACGTGATGATATTTACATTTCTAACATCTTTGAGTTTTGAGAAGTATTTATCTGCTATACATTATACGCCTACCTTACTCCCTTTCACGTCCCTACACTTCTCTGTTTTTCCTTTGAACACGACCTTAAATTAAACAGTCTAAATTATCACTGATTATGTCACTTTGGTCACTAAAGAAGTTAACTGAGGGACGATTTCTTCGCTAGAGAAATACTTTAGATTTACCCCTTTTCGTGCCCTTGATATACAATTTTTCTCTCAAAAAATTGTGAAAACACAATCTTAAAGCTACTACAAAAATTGTATATATGATATAAATATATTGTAGGCTATATAAAATTTTATATAATGATATATTCATCAACAATTTAAACAAACTTTTGCCTTGTTTATTTTTTTTTTAAAGTTTCACATTATCAGAGAATAGTAAAACAAAGAATTCTTTTATCCAAAGAAGAATCATGCAAACGTTTTTCTCGTCTCTAACAGACTTGGGTGTCTATTTTTAAACTTGTTCATCTCAAAAAATAGACACCCACTTTACATTTCGCAAAGTAAAAACAGAAACATATTTTCATTTTTAAATATCAACCCAACTCCATTTTTTTTTTTTCAAAATTAAAGTTTCTAATGTGTACAATGAGGTAGTCTTTATATTGGTGGATTTCCTGAAATTAATGTGCACACCTTTTGTTTACGCCATTGATTTTATTAATTGGTAAACATAATATAATATGTTTATTTGTAAAAAGAGAATGTTGTATCCACGTAAGAATGTACACATCCCATTCCTACCCTCAAACATGTATCTATATACATATATATGTGTGTGTGTGTGTGTTTGTGTGTGTGTGTTTGAGATGCTCCTGATTCTGTATTGCACATACAATTATTCATCATGAAAGTGCAGTTTTCATCTAAACTCAATAAGATTTTTTTTTTAATCTCTTGATTAATTTGCCAGAGCCTAGAGTGTTTTTGTTCACGTGATTCTGTCACGGCAATAGAAGCCATTTTAATTTTGAACAGCACACCTAAGTCTTAAAACTGTTGTTTGTGTCCTTCCCTTGATCATTGCTGGTGGGTTGGATTCTTGTCTGCCAGTGGACGAACCTTGACACATCGCCACTCTAGTCCTCGCTTGTTCCTCGAGCGGCTTTAAAAAAAAAAAAAAGTAATTATTTTAAAATCATGTATTTTAACTTTGCTTTTGTTCGTGCCCCGCTGGCCACATCTTCGCACAGCTAACTGGCCCACTTCCCGTCAACCTATCGAGCTCAAACTTGGAACTTAGATTCGTTGCCGATGACAACACATTCTTTTACATTTCCCCCCCCCCCCCCCCCATCCTCCAAAAAATAATTTTCCAGTTTTTCAAGGGGCTAAAAAAAAAAGGAAGCTGGGGGGGGGGGTGAGGAGATGAACACAATATGACGAAACTGATTTTACGATATAGAGTCCTTGATAGCTGCAGTAAATGAGATTATTATTTTTTTTTAAAAATAACGCAAGTGCGTTTGGTGCCTGACATTCGCATTTTTGTCTCAAATAATTAAACGAAAATAATCTGCGGTGTAAAATTGGGCGGGTCATTAGAATAGTAACATATATCAGAGGCGTAAAAACTGTGCGGTTGCGAGCTTTTTAGCGAGAGAGTAGGGGGGGGCCAATTGGCATTCTTATACTTGTATGCATGTTTTGTTCCATTTTCAGCCCCACCCCCACATTGCTCGATATTACATTTTATAGAGCTTTTTTTTAGAAAAACTTTTAAAGTGTTGTTTCATTAAAATTTTTACCAGCTGCCCTATTTGGTGCGTGTTCGTATATAAATGAGATGAAAAGAGAATTAGAAAATATGAACAAATCGATAATATTGAGTCGACAATAAAGTGCATATTTTTTTATTTTACAATTCCTAAAATGTTATGTCGAAATTCGCCCTCTCTCAATTTCTGTTAAATAACTAGCGGGTGTTCTACGGATATTTATTGGAAAAAGTTGTCAACTGGAAATTATTTTCGCTAGAGACCTTTAAATTGTCATATTTAACATCCATGTTTTTAAATGTTTTGTCAATTTGTTTTTTTTAAAAACAAACAAACACCAACGCTTTTCCAACTGACTGAAAGGAAATTGTCAAGAGGAACTTACATAGCAAATAATCTTGTTCTGGCTCTACTTAGGGTTAACTTTCCTTTTCCATCTCTATTTTGGCTCGATTCTGAAATTGTGAAGAAAATGTTATTAACATAACTGAAAGACAAACAGTAAAAATAACTGTCCATCTCTTTAGTATCATGTTATAATTTTTTTCCTAAATGACCGTGCATGAAAGATGGGAATCAACTAAGTCACGCTGTGCAATTTAATAATAAGGCCAACACTAAACATCGTGTTTCCTTATAAAACAATGTAGCCCACCTTGGTCTGGTGTTTGGAGTACGACAAGGGCCGCCTCCTCGGTCAGGCTGTCAGTGTTGAGTGCACTTAAACCTCTGTCGAGACCCATTTTGTCCCTGGACGGCCTGTATATTGAAGCAGTCTCCAAGAAGCGTTCTGTAGACTCTGAACGTCTGAGCAGTTTCACCACCTCCGCGGCAATGCCTCGCATGTCAGCCTGGGTGAGGCGTACGCAACTCCTGTCATTCACCACAGGGCCTTTGGGGACAGTATTAAAACAACATCACACTGCATTCTCCCTCTTGTATATTATTTTGACCAAATTCTAAACTTTTATTTGTAAATATTTCAGCTCTAAATAAATTTCATACGACCTTGATGCGAAATATTTAATGGAAATTTGTATTTCTTATAAAAATTATCCATATATTTTTATTCGGGCATCCGTCCGTAGCAATGCGACAATGGTGTGGACATTTGCAGTGGGGATGAGCTGGTTCCCTAGACAGCTAATCGTCTCTCTCCACGCACCTTGATAACCCAATGGGAAATCGTACATTATGTAAATGTACATTATACAGGTTGGCTGCACCAGTAGCTTCACAGGAGTTGCCGGAATTTTCATTGTGTCAATCATATCCGCCTATACGGCATTCCATCTGCCGGTTTTGATTTCAGTGTTTGTCTTCTCTTAGATTAGTTGCCGTTCAGGGTTAACTAGTCCCATCCCCACACACATTTATATATATATAAAGGGTACAACAATATGTCGTCATGGTCATAAATAGCCAGTGATAGCAAGTCCTGGCGTTGGCTTTATTACTTGAAGTTGTTTTTTTTTCTCAGAAGTTATTTCTTTTTAATAGTAAAACACCACACTCCCACTAACTTCAATATGTGCGAGCAAACACACACACACACACATATACTAAGAGAGAGAGAGATAGAGAGAGAGAAAGAGGGAGAGAGAGAGAAAGAGAGAGAGAGAGAAAGAGAGAGAGAGAGAGAGAGGCACTGAAGCAATAAAGATTTCAAAGAAATATTTATTCAGCCCTTCCGTCCAAACGCTCTCACCCGGTAGCTGTGCTTTGGTTAATTGGCTGTTGGCTTGTCCCTTCTTTTCCTGCACTCTACTTTCATTAGACCTCTTCCTGGCGTAACTGTTTGTGTTTTCAGCTATTTTAAATTGAAAAAAAAAACAGACATTTTTATTGTTCGTATTCAAATTCCTTAAAGTTAAGAAGACCATTTTCATTGATTGGTGTGGTTCTCATCAATCTTTATGTTGAGTTTTTAACAAATTGTTTTCAGCGTTCCCATAAATTAAGCGATATTTTTAAACCCAAATAATTTTGATTCGCTAAATAAATTCCATTAAATATCATTGACATTGATTGATCAACCATAGTGGCACCTTCTAAATGAAATTTAAAAAAAAAAAACGCATGGTTTATTAAGCATCAAAATCTGATGAAGAGGCTTAAAAAAAAAATAAAAAATTTAGTATTTTCAGTTTTTACTGTTTGTTTTCAGGCAGATTTTACAATCTACGACTATTAAAAAAATAATCATAACCAGTAGGAATCACCTAGCGCTATTTAAATTAATGATGATATGCCTTTTTTTTTCTCTAGACGATACAGAAGTTAATACTTCATTGTTTTAAAATACCATTATAAAGTGCCTGCAGGCAACTAATCTGAAGCATCATATCAGAGAAGTGATCTAATCCCATCTTTCTTCTAAATCAAATTATGAAATACCACTTAACTGGCTTTCAAACAAAGATTACTTTTTATTTCCTATGCGGTTCAGAAGTTCGAGATAAAATGTGCATTTTAAACGATTTTAAACCTATGATATCCAACTTAATAGGGTTTGTTGCTTCTAAGACAGGAGAACGTTGCATCGCATTGTGGGATGTTTCCTATTCTCGTAAAACGTGTCTTCTAACAATGTATTTCCCCTTAAATATAATATAGCAGTAACAATTTGTTAGTAACATTTTTCGCAAAAGAGAAAAAAAAATTGTGCACACGTTTTCGTCTTGAACCCACTACAACCCACTACAACCCACTACAACCCACTACAACCCACTACAACCCACTATGCTGGCTCATATAAACGAAGAAATAATAAACAACGTTTTAGCGATTGGCCAAACGGAATACCATGATGTTTTATTAACATCTTCACGAGATTGGCCAGATTCTACGCCCGTATGTTCTGTTAATACTTTTCCGCCACTATATGACACATCATATACCTGACTAATGCTATTCGTATTTGAATAGAATTCCTGAAATATCTTTGTGAAGTGATTTAACCGGCTTTAAACAACAACAACAAAATAGCATACATTCTATCAAAACAAAAGTTGTAGAATGTTTATTGTTTACCTGTGTCGTCTACCTTCCTCGTCAGACTTTCGTTAAATCTGAGAGAGAAGAATCGTGAAAAATAACTATGGTGCTACAACATTATGGGACAGAGGATTTATAATTATAACTGCTCAGATTTATTTTCTCTAAGTACTATTCTCAACGCTTGATTTGCATAAAATTAGAATATATATTTTATCATTTTTAACTTGGGGGCCGTCCATAAAGTACCTCAAACCTTTTTTGACCACTCCCCCCCCCCCTGTCACAAACTGTCACAAATCTCGGAAACCCCCCCCCCCCCTAAAGTACGTCACACTTTCGAACACAAATTAAAAAAAAATTAAAACCTTATTAAAACTTAATCAAACACACTTCACTATTAAACTGTATTTAATAAAAAATTTCCACTTAAAAGAACTATCACATTATTAAAATGACTTATTTTTTTTTAATAGTAGAATAGTTAATTGTCAACAGTTGTTCACAGTTATTCATTGAAACAGTTACTCAATCTAGATTGAATTTGAAAACAAAAATTGCAAAAATTAGACTAGACAATTATATAATACACATCATTTATCTGCTGCTTTTTAATTTACAAAAGGTCAGGTCAAGTTTTAGATCCGATTATGCAATCTTTTTACACAGGATAAGAAGTAAATTAGCGAAACTTGACCTCACCCAGTGATTAAATAATAAAAAGGAAAGAAAACAATTTGACTAAAAAAGACTAGATAGACAAATTATGTGACAAGCTCTTGTGCTATATCGAATCTGTTTATTATGGGCCTGTGAATTATGTTTAATTCAAAAATATTCACTGGACATCATCCATCCATGGTGAAGTGAAGTGTCATCCATAGTTACGACTGGCATCAATCTTTCACCATCATCGTTTCCTGGAAGGATAATTGCGGACAGATCAACTTCATCCTCATCTAGCCACTCAACATCCTCTGAATGTGCATTTTCTCCTCTGGCTATGAGTTCTCTTTGCCTTTTAGCAGCGATTCTCAAAGGACTGATGCGTTTTGTCTGAGTTGATTCTGGAACAGTTTGGGTTGGCACACTGTCCCGAGCCCGAGCTCTGTGTTGTCCTGCATGTTTCTTCGATATTGTTTGTGAGGAAAATTATATGTGACATACTTTGCAAATTCGATCAAGTAAGCTGGTCTGCAAAGGTGGACAATAAAGATCAAATAGTTGTACTTTGATACTCCTGTTGATTTGCAACAGCATACTAGCGCTCCTAGCGAGAGGAATCGTGAACAACACATTCAGGAGATACGCTTTTCATGCTATTTTGACATAAAACTAATTCAAATGTTTCACAAATTTTTTGAAAATTATTTTTAAAGCTATTAAATTCTACTAAAAAAAATTTAAAAAAAATAGAAATAAATTTTAAAAAAAAATAAATGTGTGATTGCACACATGGCCTGACCCCTCTCCCCCTATAACAAACTGTCACACTTTTTTTACACCCCCCCCCCTCTCTGGAGCGTGACGCACTTTATGGACGGCCCCTTAGTCTTTTTGTAGAAACCTTCACACATTACAGAAATAAGCCTAGAAATGGGAAAATGCGTTGTTTTAGTAAAATTACTGTCAGTTTTCTGTCAATGCTTACATAACATATAAATACTTTGTTTAATGTATGGAGGGCTGTCGCTGATAGGATTTACTTTAGATTAACAAATTAAGATATTGATAATTGGAGAGCTTTAAGCTAACGTGAAAAAGGATAGTTTCTACCTGTCGAAAGAGTGGTTTATGAAACTCTTGAGTTTGCTCATCGTCACCTCTTCCTCTTCTTTCAAATCTAGACAATAATTGTGTTTACATTCAATGAATTGTCAATTAGTAATTATTGTTAAGCTCAGAGGTAACGAATGGATAATTCGTTTGTTTGGTGTTTTGTCCTTGTTTAGCGTGAACTGTGCTTTTTTTAAAATGTTTAATTGCTTTAACTGGCTAAACTATTTATGTAAAGAAGAGATATCTACACAATTTCAGAAGCTAGATAAGGATATTTAAAGAAAAAAAATAACGAACAAGGAAAATTATTTCTATAATATTTCTATAATATGCATAGTGTGTTTTCTATGTTAGTAAATAGCATTTGCGTCTCCGAAACGTTGAATTACCACTAAGAAAAGAAGACATTAAATATTATCTTTGATCTGTCATTAGGAATTAGACTGAATGACAAGGATTTTAAAAGTCGATTTTATTCTTATTTTAAAAAATAAAATATTTTAATTGCTTAGTAAAAATTTTTCATATAGTCCCCATTTATAAACGAGATTTTAGTTATATAGAAATAAGTAAATATAAAAAATGTAAATATAGTATCGGTAGCCTAAAAGTTGTTTTAATAACTAACCTTCGCTTCTTGCTCTCTTGAGCTCTTTAAAGATGCTGTCGATAGTTTTAAACACAATTCATACAACTTCCAAAAGTTTAAATTCTATTTTTAATGATTAAAAAGCGTTATTTTATTATTTTAAATATAACTGAGGCATATTGGGGCCATGAACAGGTCTCGGTATGCCCCCCAAAAAATGCTAATTAGAAAGATTAGTCCGTTACATGTATTCGACAGAACAAATTTACACCCGTTTAATAAATAACAGCAAGTCTTCATAGAATACTTCAGGTCTAAAGACTATGTTTACAAATGATTAACAAACCAACGTTAGCTTCGGATGTGAGACGCCATGAAGACATTTAAAAAAAAACGCTATTGGAGAAGTCTAAGCCACATCACTACGTTCTTTCATTGACACTGAGATCAAATTCGACTACCATAAGTATACCCCCCCCCCCCAAAAAAAAAAAAAAATAAAAAAAAAAAAAAAATAATAAAAAAATTGATTACGGCAGTTCTTATTTCTAAGTGAAGTTAAAATGAGAGCAGAAAAAATTCTCAGAACCCAAGTGATTGTAGTGACGTCAGCCCTAACAAAATTAAAAATTAATTGTCTGCTTTACTACCCCTCCCCACTTTTTTTTTTTACAACTGCTCACCCACACGTTATAGAATTCACTGAAGTTTCTTTTTTTAATTCTTTTTGGTTTTTTGGTGACGTTTATTGTAAAATATCTGCTAAATTGTTATAGTTGAACCTGTACAGTGCAACTGTCAGGTGGCAAGACAACAGACTTTACCTTCCGTTATCAATATTATCTAACAAATCTTTGGCTGAGCTTCGCTCAAAGTCTTTCAAGTCAGAGTAGGTGTCTGCGTCTTGGGCTGTAGAAAAAAAACACAATTTAAGCTGAACCAGCGGACAATTCTCTTCATTGAGAAATGGAGAACACATCTAGAGCGCTCTGACTAAGAAGTGAAAGGAAAAAAAAAATGTATTTTAGTCAGTGTTAACCCAATGCTAATAATATACTTAAAACTAATTCACGGTCTTTTGATCTCTTGCCAGTCATTTATGACTACATCGTCATACGAGCAGGTGCATTCGTTCTGTTATCGGTTCCTGTCATTTCGTAGACCGATTAATCAATGAGAAATAACTTTTAAAGAAAACTTTTTAAAAAAATATTATTTGTTTATGTAAAGAAAATATTTTAGAATAACAAAAATGCTGACCTTACGAAAGTATTATCAAATTCCCACAATGCAGTCTGCGAAGTAGCACAATATTGTTTTTTATTATTATTTTCTACATAACCTTTTCCCCTCTGTCCCATTTTCTTTCGACCAGCACACGTTTTTCTTACACGTCCCGCCTTACATTTCGAGTTGTTCAGGCTTTATTTACAAAAGAAATAAAACAACATCTAAAAACAAAATATTACATATCAATCCCTTACATGTATTTTTGTTTGCATTTATGTTATTGCCCGTGATTTATCAAGAATCGGTTTTGTAAACGGATAAACTTCTGTCAATAAAAGTCGTTAATATTTTCTTCATATTTCCATCAAAAATAAATTTTATTTTTTTCTGCATCAAACTCATTGCTTTTTGTAAGACTAAAAATATATATTCAAACCCATATGCGTCACAAAGGCAAAGCACATGACAGCAGCTACACAATTAACCTTAACAACAAAACATGCGCCCAGTGAACAAATCATTAACCCCTTTCCTCTTTTGAAAAAGAAGAGAAAAAAAAAGAGTTTTGTGGTTGGGGTTGGGCTGAAAATTTGATATAATCTGTTGTCGTCACCAACGGAGTTTATAAGCCAAGTTTCAGCTCGATATGATGACGGGAAGGGATCAATTAGCCCCTTTGAAACTTTGGCACACAGAAACACTCAAACAAAAGGGAATTTGATGTAAGGGATTTAAAAAGATTGTTTGATGATAGAAACTATATTAAAGAATTTTTTTTTTTTTAAAGTACTTACTGAATGGATTATTACACTTTAATTTTAAAAAAGGACGCAAAAGAAAGGAGGGCAGCAAGGGGTAATAACTTTGTGTGTACTTCAAAGTCAGGAAGAATTTCTGGTAATGCCAAATAACATCTCTCCGTTTCTCAGTCTCCGTTATGGATGAGCTGCAAGATGGAGAGGAAGAAAAAAATTGTTCAGTTTTGTTAATGTTGGTTTACAGTTTAGAAAAAAACACTTTCTGTAAACATTCTGCTACAGTTTGTAAACAGTCGCCTAAGTTTGTAAACCGTCATTTAATTTTACAAACATCCACTTCAGTTTTTAAACAGTCACTTCAGTTTTTAAACATTCACTTTAGTTTGTAAACATCCACTTCAGTGTGTAAACAGTTACTTCAATTTGAAAATTCTTTTTAAGTTTTTAAAAAGTCACGTCAGTTTGTAAACATCAGATTCAGTTTGTAAAAAGTCGATTCGGTGTTTAAACAGTCATTTTGTTTGTAGACATCCGCTTCAGTCTGTAGACGTTTACTTCAGTTTCTAAACATCTACCTCCGTTTGTAAACATCCACTTCAATGTTTAAATATCCACAACGATTTGCAAACATTCACTTCAGAGAACTTTTTAACACAATAGAAGCTAATTAAAAATTTATCTTGACTATGTGTTTTTATTTGTCCCATTTTTAAATGTCAATTATTTTCAGAAGTTTGTCGACTGTATTGTAGCAATTGTTTGAAAAAAATTACAATTTAGGCATATCTAAAGTAGCATGGATACCAGCGCTATATAAATATCCAAATCAATCAATCAATATCGCTAATTATTCGATGACATAGTTAGTGTGAGACAGCATTTAAAAAAAAACAAAAAAAACTATAATCTACAGCTTTGATATTACAACCAAGAAGTCTCTTAAATCTGTAAACCAGAGAGACGTGAGCAATCCGCCAGACTTAACTAAATTGTCGAGTTCTTTCATTGTTTATGTTACTTATAAACTCTACTAATGAATATTTAGTGTTACTTATTCATTTGTTTACTAATTTGTTGAAACCGTACAAATCCTCGAGGCACGGAGTCGTGAAATTCACGATGAAACTCCTTTCGAAAACCTGGTTGTTATGGTGATATTATTAATATTCTGTTTTTATGCTCAAAGGACTATCTGCAAAAGGAATCCAAAGAAATGCCCACTGCATAGCTTCAGAGACCATCCAGAGGAGACTGGGTCACTACTTCAACTGGAGACCTTCCATTTCATCCCATGTATCTATTGCACAGGAATATTTCGAGCAAGAACTGGTCTCGTCAGCCATCTACGCACCAACTGACAGAGCCATTTGGGGTGATTAAAGTTGTCCTAAGCGAATCAACGGACGATGAAATAACACAGCACCTACTTTTATACTCAAAGTAGTCTTTTGTTGTTGTTGTTGCTGTGGTGGTGATGGTGATGGCGGTGGTCGTTGTTATTGTCTTTGTGTGTTTATGGTTTCTTTTTTACATATTTTGTATACCTCCGAATGACACGACAAAGAAATAGAGCGGATACCACAACTTTTAAAACTGAAATTGCGCTACACAATCCCAGTGGTAATGAATATAGAAAATATGCCAGACTTTTCAAGGTTCAGTAACCAAGCCAAAAATAAGGCCCTAATAATGCATGCACTTTAGGAATATTCCAAATGTTCAAATTTTATTTTAAGCATAGAACGCAAAAATACAAACATTAACATTAGCAAAAACAAATCGACAGTAAGTTTCCACATCGTAGCGAAAAAATGCACTCACTTAAATAAGGCAATGAGGAGGCTAAAGAGCACAATCTGTACGAAAATAATGTACAATCCCATTAACATGGGAACAAAGTATTTCCCAACGTCACTGGGGCATCTCAATTGCTCATAACTGGTGTACAATGTTTTATTGCTGGTACAGTCGTCACCTGTAGGAATTTTTTTTTAAACGCAGTCTTTGCATTAAAAAAAATGCTTCTAAAAAAAACAACAGAAAAGGAATTAGTTTATGACCGAGGCGTGCGCTAGAGGTTTTGGCGCCCGGGGACAAGTTTCGCGCCCGGGGACAAGATTCAATTTAAAGCGCCCTTTTATTTTTTCAACTCTCAGACCCAGTATTTCCATCAATAAAATAATATCAAAGCACATTTTGGCGCGCATAACTAGCTGGCGCCCGTGTACATCTGTCTCCCCTGCCCCCCTCCTCGCTACGCCTCTGGTTTTTCATTCCCAATAAATATTTTTGATGTCGACTGCAATAAAAAGAATTATTACAACTTTAAAAATAAAGACCATTTAGAAAGATATTGCCCAAAACTGGTTAAATTCATGTCAATAGTAATAGATTAATAGTACCAAAAAAGTTACCATTATTTTTATTAATAAAGAAAATTTATACAATGGTTTAAGGTGTATATTAAACTGAAAAAAAAATGTTTTTATAATTTATTAATAAATTAACTTCTTTACAAAAATACTGCCGTTAGGTTTTTTACCACTAGCGTCCAGCTCATCAAGAAAGAATTCGCCGAACATGGCCCAGAATCCTTTACGCAAAAAGTAAAAGAAGAATCTCCAGCTGAGCGAGGCTTCTGGATACAGGACAGACTCGGAGGCGACCACGTAGGCAGCGAAGAACACGGTCAGTATCAGCAAAAACCTGAGGGTCTCTTTGATCTGTAATAATAAAGACATGAATTATAAAAATACAAAAAAGGATACACTTTTCTCCTCTTGGTCGGGCTATTTTACTCTTCCTGAAATATAAAGAAAAATAAAGAAAAATATTTGTCAAAGTGTAAAAATATAAATATGAATGTCCCCTAGTGGCGTAGAAAGGTGTTTCGCGATTTTATTATATTTTTTGGGGGGAGGGGGGCACCATGGGTGTTAATATTATTCTTATATGTAGTGGGGGCGTTTTCAGTCAAATGAAGTGTTGTTTTTTTCTTGCTGGAACGGGCGGCACAGAAGCTTGTCCCGCCCCGGGGAGGGGGGAACAACCCTAGTTACGCCACTGATATCATCAGCATTGTTTCAAACTTTAGCTACGCATCCAAGTTTTTGTGTAGGTTTTTTTTTTCAATTCCAGTCGAATATATGCTTTAACATAGAGAAGTTATTTGAAGGTTTTAAACTTGAATATAAAATAGAAAAAGTGTATTTAAAAAAAAAAAAAAATATTTTGCGGCCTTCTACGTGAATTTAGAAAAAAAAATGTACCATATTTGTTATCATGATCAAAATGGGTCCAACATTTTCAATGGCATAGAAGTATTCCAACATTTTGATGGCGTACAACACGTAGTCCAAGCTGAAACATATCCTTGTGGCATCCATCATTCCTCGATTGTCTGGGTCAGCCATTGCGGACCAACGCAGGATCCAGGCGAGTAGATACACTAGCACAGCAAAGATGTCAATCTTGCCAAACATGTCAGCAACATTGTGAGTTTCCACAAAAAACTGAAAATTTATTTTTTTTTTTTTTAAAATTGGTGTTAGAAAAACTTGCGATTTGAATAGGAAATACCTTTTTTTCCTATAATGAAAAATGACGTGAGAGTTTTTTTCCGAGATTGAATAAAATATTTCTTCTTCTTCTATATCTTAAGGGCCCACGATCAATTTATTGATCATTTTGGCTCCTATGCATGTAGTTGGGATTTGCAATGTTTCTGTTACTGTTTAAATCTGCATCTAGATATTTCTAATGTGTGCTTTATAGTATTGCTGGTACATTTTCAATGACATAATATATCAATATAATAATTATCTTTTAATTGCCAAAAAGGTAATTTGAATGCAGTAGAAAAATTAACTCGGTCTTCGTCATCACAACATTCTTATCGTATATATTGACAAACAATAAGTCCTGGTGTGTCCATATTGGGATATATTAAAGACAACATATTGTTATGTACTGTTATCAGTATGGAGAAATTAATTTCTTATCTAAGTATATGGCTCGTTCTCAAACAGTACACAACAAAATCCGATACCATATCTTAAATACAATAACAAAGAATACGATACTCAAATCAGAGCATATTACAATTAATAAATTGTAATATGATAAATTACAAAATCAAAAGAAATATAATTAAAGCTATCGACTTACAGCATAGTGATAGGCATGTACCGGTACAATGTTGAAAATACATAATGTTGCAAAAAGGTATAATGATGAAAAGGAATCTACACACACAGTAAAATAACACACGCTCAAAATAGCTAGTGATAAAAATTATAGCACACATTCAAAATAGCTCTCGTCTCGGCGTCTCCTGTCTTTCAATCTATCGGCTTTATATAGTCTGTTTCTTTAGATGATTCCAGAAGGGTTACACATTGTAATTGTTTCCGGCTACTTTTAAAATATTCTGCAGAATTCGAATCATAAACAGACCATAGGTTAATAAGGTTTAGTTGAGGTCAAAGGGACACGCCCTACTAATAGCACAGTGCAACCGCATTGTGGCCAGCTTAAGTTCATTCACCAGAAAAGATGAATTAAAGTAAATGGGACGTCTATATATATAACAATATACACATTGAATATCCCCCCCCCCCTTTTTTAAGCACACTTCGAGAATTTTCTGAAGAGAACTCCAAAATAGCCCATATATATTTGTTCATTGTTTATATTTTCACTCAAACTGTTAGGCAAAAATTAAAACCATTTTTAAAACAAGAATTTAGAAATAAATACTCCCATAGCTTCACTTGACTTAATCACAATAATATTCAGTTAATACATCGCCTCCAACCGAGTCGACAATCTGTAATCTTAATTATTACAAAGCTCCAACAAGAAACCATTCTAAAAGCTTCTAAAACAGTTAATATTTTATCTATTTATTTATTTATTTATTTTTGTGTGTGCATTTTATACAGTTAATTAGTTACCAATTTGCTCCAAGTACGTTGCGTGCCAATTAATATTACATTTATTTGAAGCGTTCGCAATGCAAATAACGTTTCTTATTTAGGGCAATGACAATTGTCTTTTTAAAATCGTTTTGCCATTGTTGTCACAATGTTGTTGATGCTTCGCCCCCCCTGCCCCCGCCCCCACTTATTTGCATTTACCTGATTTATTTCCTCCAGTGAGAAGATAACAACGAAGACGGACACATAGAACTCCAGAAAGTCGTAGTACGATGTTCTCAAAGCGGACACCAGCAGTATACCGTACAGAAGCAAGAACAAAATGAAACGGGCCTGGAAGGAGAGACGACGGTGGGGGGGTGGGGGGGGGGCGGGGGGGGGGGGTAAAGTTACGAGAGCATCGCCTACACCAGTAGATAAATCTCTACTCGCCCAAATAACAAACGTAAATTCATCTGCAAATTCGCTTCGAATCATCCAGTTGTCGTGGCTAAAAGTATGCCATGAAATCTCTAGAAAGGTGGATGGAGGCGGAGGGACAGGTCATCCTCATCCTCGGGTGGCACATTTCGGTGGGTTAAGTTCTTGGAATCTGCATATACTAAATATCGCTTATGCATGATGTGTATTCTCCGTGTTTTGTGATTTTAGTGAGTTGGGGGGGGGGGGCGTCAAAATCAAGGAAATTCCTCCGGCGTCACGAATTCTAACCACGCTACTGCACTGAGCAGCAAAATAGAAACTTGGAATCTGCATATACTAAATATCGCTTATGCATGATGTGTATTCTCCGTGTTTTGTGATTTTAGTGAGTTGGGGGGGGGGGCGTCAAAATCAAGGAAATTCCTCCGGCGTCACGAATTCTAACCACGCTACTGCACTGAGCAGCAAAATAGAATCATTCTTGTGCCAATGTGGTGGTTAACTGGCAAAGCGCAAACCAAGAAAGCTGTCACACATTACACGTGCCATTTGTAGAGAAATTTTTTTTTTAATAATTTAAATCTATAATATTAATAACAGATAACGTGAAGAAATGAAAATGTTGTAGTAAATTATGTTCAAATGTTCGTGTTTCGAAAAAACACATGAAAAATCATAAAATTGCATCAGTGGCGTCCCTTGATTGAAAAGAAACTCATTTAGCGCAGTTATTGGGAATTGAAATCCTAAAATCAGTGTCATCATATTTTCGTCAACTTTCCCTTGAAAAACAGGAAAAGCTGATTTTGGAGCTGAAATTTTGTTAGCATGTCAATGTTTTCTCATCACAAAGAGACTATGCGCAAAGTTTCATCTTGATAGGTTGTCGTTAAGTCGGTCAAATAGGCATCCGGAGGTTTTGCCAGCCAGCCACCCACGAATCAAAGAGAAGTTAGTATAATGGATTAAAAAAAAAAAAAGATGTAATCGTTTGACAAAAAGGAAGGTTACAAACAAATTGCTATTTACTATTATAATTTCTAGCATCTAACTCATTAGAATTTTGGAAGACTTACCAGGTCCATGTAGAAGAGCACCCTAGGCTTTGCAGGGAATGATGATATTTTAAAGAACTTGTCCTCCTGTTGGCATTGTGAAATATATCATTGAAGAATAACCAGATGCAATTAGTTTGAGCCAAACAAAAACTTGTGTGAGATATGTAACCTTCGCTCTATACGTAAATAAGTATCGACAAACCGGTTAAAGTAACGTGTTATTATAAAAAGCTCACATATTTTATTACTCCGCTTAAAGAAGAACTATTCTATGTAGCTCAAAGTTATACAGAAATCGTCATGTCCGAAAAAAAAAAAAGTAAAATGAATATATGGGACTTGAAATCTATATCTCGTTCGTCACTAACAGAGCATTAAAATAGAATTTAAAGAATCTTCAAAAATTAAGTTTCATGATTTTAATTTATTAAGACGTTGCTGCGTTTTAGGGTCACTGTGACTTCCTTGTGACTTAAGGAAAGTGCAATGGGTAAATGCAACACAACTGGCATTTAAAATTTCAAAAAATATATATTCAACAACACTGTTATTTTTTGTACTCCCTAGAAAAAGATCTCATTACATGATGTATAAATCTTAAATCTTCCTGTGATTATCTTGTGAATGTATATTTATATTAAATAAGATTAGCACGCCTGTAAATACTTAATTAGACAAGACCAACACATATAAAATCACACTATGACTTTCTCACTGGAGCGTAATTTCTTTCATAGTTGTCCCAAACATCCTCACGTAATTCACTACAAGGCTCCTGTGAAAGGAACTTCATGTTTTTTGTCGCCATGGCTAGTTGAATGCACGAGTAGCTCTTCCATTCTGACATCTCTTGCACGAGCAAGTGCCGAGTATGGTCCTCGTTTCTTTTGTAACATTGTTGGAGAATTTCAATGGCGCAATTCTGATAATATCTGAAAAACAGAAGCATGGGGATAACTTGTGGCCTTTTTTCTGGGTTCAGTGATAGGGATTTTCTACTATGTTGTGGAAATCGAATCAATTAGAAGGAGCTAAAAATAAAATAAATATGCTTATTTTATTTTAATTTATGTTTAAGTATTTTTATTATTGATTAGGAAATCATTTAAAATAACAAATAAAGAAGGATTTTAAGTGTTTTTATGGGAATTCAAAGAATTTTTTTTAAAAATCATCAATACATTATCGTCTAAATGTTTGATTGCATACATAGGGGAATATTATCCTGTGGATGATTGTATTCATGTTTATTAATAACTCTGAGGCTGCTTACTGATTTTGTGTTTTGGAGTTCGGGAATGGGGCTGAAAATTTGAACGTTTATGTTATCATAATCAACGAGCCTATGTGCAAGGTTTCAGCTCAATAGGTTGACGGGAAAAGGGTCAAGAAGATTAACCCAGTCATGAACATAAGCGAAGTTAATATAAAGGATCTAAAGACAAAATTACTTGGGTTTTATTGGCTCTTTGTGAGGTAACAATTTTTTTTTTTAAATCAAGCCGTCGGTACGCCAAATTTCGGAAATCGTCTGAGGAAGAAAGTTTCAGCAAAATCGAGGCTGCTTGCTTGGTACGCATGCGTAACAGACACCACGTGGGCACACGTGTCTACAAGGACATATTTCATGTTTATTCGTTTTATCATGAATTAAGTGCAGGTCTCCATTAAATGACACACACCATTTCTTTTTGGATTATGTTAGTTTGATCTGTAAACAATGTTATTATGGTCTTTAGATATATTTAGTATCATAATTTATTGGATGTTCACATTCCTTTTACATAATAGTATTGTTATACGTACATCAGATTATCATGAGTATCGTAATGCCAATAATCAAGGTATTACAGCTGTGTGAGTTACAGGAGGGAAAATTTTGTGAATATGCTAACGAAATAGTTTTGGATAAAAACTCAACCTAAAATTTAAAAAATATACATTACGTTATAAAAGAAAACGTTATATTTTATTCAATCAATTTACCACGCGGGAAAAGAAAGTGAAATTAATTACTTTTTGCTTCTTTTTATATTCTTACGGGTCTCGCTGTCCACTTTAGGTTCATTGAGTTTCTTCTTCAAAACACCGTATGCTGCAAGGGCTGCTGCCATCAGGTGATCCTGAAATACATTTTTTGAACGCCTATGTTAAAATCTATAATGGTTGTAGCCGTGTTTCAAGGCACGAATAGCAGAATTATACCATGGGGGAAAATAATGGTTGAGATAACACCAGGACAATTTCACTACAGTTCTTTTTTTAATAAAAATTATTTGTGTATTTGTAAATGGTGACGCGATGGCTGTAGACGTCTCCGCTGACTTACCGAAAGAGGACATTCAAAGACAGAAGCACCCGGGGAGGTGCGGCCCGTGGGAAACTAAAACTGAATCTGGCAAACGCTCTTAAGACTCGCGTGACAAAACTGTATCATCCACTAGACGTTGAGCCCAACCAACGTAGTCACCACTGTAGAGTCGATCGGAGTACGCCGCCGCCTTGCACGGCGAGCACCGATAGCGCCCTCAATGCGCACCATCATTCACAAACTTTAATGTGTGAAAAGGCTACGGAAAATGGCAGATGTCGTGACTGGGAATCAACTTGTTTTATTTAACTAAAACCCCCAGGCCATGTGATACTTGTGAATTTCCAAATTCTGCGAAAATACACAGTGCCATATACTTTTATTTATTTTTTTGGTCGAAGAAACTGGTTTCACCATAGACGATGCGTGGTTTAAAAGGTGCGTTTTTCTTTAAAAAACATATGTGTGTATTCATTTCCCAGTGAGTTGTTATAACAAGAAATTTACATTGTTTGTCTTTTTTTCGTGTTTTATGTCAAATAATATACATTTTAAAAAACTATTGAAATAAACTAAACGTTTCTTAAAATAACACCATATTGGAGAGGATTCTCTTTATAAACTGGTTTTGAATTTTTTTCCCCAAACAATTTTTAAAAAAACGTAAAATATCCAATTTTGTTAATGCTGTACTACTTCGCTGCATGGAAGATAACAAGCCTTCAATCACGTACGTACACAAATTGCTTTAAGATACTCACTGACAACTGAGTCCAAAAAAAGAGCGACCCTTCCAAATTGATCGAAACGATACTGTGCTTAAACAATTTAGAAAACGCCCCTGGAAAAGAGTAAAATGTGTTTCTGTTACGAATTTAAATTTTGCTTCTAAACAGCTCCTGTGAGATAATATTTTATACAATTAAGTTAAAATGTTTATTTTTCAACAAGGAAAAATGTGTTTTCGAATGATACAGCATCTTAGATTTGAGATATTGCGTAATGCATTTAATGGCAATATCGGAAGGGGCTAAGGTCTCATTGGCGAAAAGTGTTCACTACAAGCGAAAATATGTAACATTAAAACCGCCTATGCTGAGTTATTGGGCAGTTTCTCGAGAGACTGCGTACAACATAAAAATATGAAGTCACCAGCAACAACAAAAAAAACAACAACAACCGCCATTAGAAAGAATGAATTTCCAAACAGAAAAACAAAATAATTGGAGCTGGAACTCGTAATTTTTATAAAATCGCTAGTCAAAACAGAGTTAGATTCATGAAAATTTGACAACACTATAGGTACCTTTGCTCCGCACTGAATTCCGTGGACCGACTGAAATCAAAATTTATTTAATGTTAATTTATTATTATTATCATTTTAATTTATAAAACAACTAAATTTTAATGTGGTAATAGAAGATTAGAAGATCCAAATCTAAGATTACGCACATGACCTTATCATATTTAATTAAGTTTAAAAATATTAACAAGAAAAAACTAATGGATTCGACTCCATATTTAAGCACGAAAAGAAACTCTACACTAATACGTTCTAACGATCACATCGTGTGATTTTTGTTCTGTATCCGTTTTGATGATGTTGAGTGAGCGATAGAGTATTTTTTTAAAAAAAATAGATTTTCCCATTGAATCCGACGAATTGTCTCAGCCACCTATGGAAGGAGTTTGTGAAGTGAGAGCTGTTGGTAGACAGGGACATTGCTGTGAATGTAGGAGGAGTTTTAAATTTTTCACGAGGAGTTATGTAACTATATTTTGCTAAAAGCATGTGTAGGATTTCTGAACACGGCTATTTTATTATGAACATCAGAGGTTATTTCTTATTGCATTTTCCACTGTCATACATATTATGAAGATAATAAATAATAAGAAACCTTAGTGTTTTCACCATTTTTTTTTTGTTTTTTTTAAACATTCAAACCATCAGCTCTGTAGGGGCTAGAAACAAAGGTGTTCTAGACACTTAATATGTTTCTGTGTCCATACGCAGGGGACCGCCACGTGCGTTGTACACATATTTTTTTTTTAAATTTGTTTAAGGCTATAAAAATACCTTACTTGATTTTCAGTTGATAATTCAGTGTGCAGTGTATATTACATACTGCAAACAGACAATGAGAAACAGAGAGGCCATTTATACAAGCCTAGTAAACGTTAAAGCTTCAAGCTACAAGATATAAATACTTACTTTACCAAACATTAATGTTTTTTTAGGGCACTTGTTACTTACACAAGAGCTCGTTGAAAATGTGGATGCTTTCACTGTGATCGTCGGAATGCTGTTGTGCACAAGGCAATACAATTAATGGTAATAACTAGAAAATGAAATATTATAATTTTTTTTAGAACTTTTTCATTAACTTATGTCTGCTTGAATATCAAAATAAACTTTTTAAAAATTGTGAGCCATTTTAAAATATATTAACATATTTATACAAATCAATTATGCGTCCTGCTTGTGATACAAAAACAATGAAAACACTAACACTACAGTTTTCGGTTTTCTGGTAAACAAAAAATAATTTTAAAGAGACTTGTAGGCAAAAGAGATCTCTTCGACAGTCTCCTCTTGCTGACACCATTTTTTATCCCCTGGCTGAACACAATTTGTCTCCCCTGGCTGAACACCATTTGTGTCTCCTTGCATCCTCAGTCATACAGATCCTTGTATTCGATCGCCCAGCGAGGACGTTAAGGACAACCCGACCAGGCGTTTCGTCTACCACAAAAAAAATTTTTTTTTAAAGAAACATTATGAACCAAAATTGAAAAATTACCTCACTAAAGTACTCATCAATAGCCATAACAATCTTTGAAGTCGGCACGTTTCTTTGGATCATGTAAGACAAAAAGTTGTATTTTGATCCCCGAAGGGCCTCTCCTGTTATCGTCTTAATCGTCTCAGTATTCCAGTCAAGCGCCTGGTGTAGATAATCCAAAATCAGCTACATCATTTTATAAACAAAAAAACGTGATTTTTGTTCACTATATGTATATCCAACAGTTTTATAAACAATTTTCTTTTATGTATCGAAGTGATGGTAAGAAATACAATCCAAAAACTTAAGCTGACGAACATTCCGAAGGTTAAAATTTGTTTGTTACGCATGAATTACCTCACTCTCACTTTCATGATCCAGGACATTTAATACCATCCTCAGAAGAAAGCAATTCTCAGCCATCTCGTCAAGACGATGGTGCTCTTTCAGTACTGCGTTAAGAACATAGCAATGCCAGTTACCACCAAGTGAGTTGGTACGTAGATATTATTGAACGTCGTGTTAGAAAAAGGGTTGCCCAGAAGTTTAAGTGGTTGCAAAATGGCTGGTGGTGGAAACATTAAGGCAATTAGGCGTACATAGCATATAACACTAGGGCGCTGGATAGTGAAAACTGAGTCAATCCCAAGCTAGTGGAGAGTAGCTCAATGCCCAGAAAAGGCTAGCAACCATCACCAGCTAAAACGGGTTGGGGGGACTCGTTAACCTTGGACGGCAACATATCTAAAAGAAAGCAAATCTCTGAAATGAAACTCTGGAGATGGAGTCCCTTAGACAATTAAAATTCTGAAAACTCATTAAAGGAGCACGACGAAAAACACACATACGCACATACCACGGTGAGTTCGCGTGATTATGTTATGTGTCTAGGTTAATAAAATTAAAATGGAGAAATAGTGTTTTTCCTTTGGAACTTCCCCGTATTTCGCACCCCTTTGACTCATGCATGAATGCGCTTTGACGCCTTTCCGGTGGTGCGATTCATTGTTATTGACGTCAAGACGCATTTGTTTTAAAGTAATGAGTGATTGGTTTGTTGAGCTGGGTGCAGGAATTTCCATTCTTTTAAATGTGAACACTATAGTTACTAGTTTCTTTATTGTGCATTGTGTCTCAACACATCATATATATAATTAAAGGATACCTCTCTTTCATTTCGTCAAGTTATTTGAAGCGAGAAAGAAAAAAATAGAGTTTAGACTCTGATTTGAGGTTGTTCTCTGATGGCCGTTGGGAGAAGGATCTACCCCTTGACGACTTTTCTCCCCAACACACACTAATGGACACCTACTGCACCCTGGTCTATTTCCTATCGGGTAAATTATGAGGACGATGCCCGGGTTTCCTATCATGGCCGCCATCTTAGTTGACGCTCCACGTGAAGTCACGTGAATTGTCAACTAAGATGGCGGCCAAAATGTAGCGCAAAACACGTTATGAAACGACCCCTCCTCAGAACCCCTCCCCAATGTAAAAAAAAATAAAATTATAAAACAGTTGATCCGTAAACCTAACCCAAAGCCTAAAGCCACAAGTAATCAGCCGTCAAAAAAACATGGAATTTGAAAATGAACAACCCCCCCCCCCCCCCAAAAAAAAAAAAAAAAAAAAAAAAAAAAAAAAAAAAAAAAAAAAAAAAAAAAAACAAAAAAAAAAAAAAGGAATTTGAAAATAAAACACCCCCCCCCCCCCCCAAACAAAAAAATGGCAAAAAAAAGAAGCCAAAAATAATTCTAAACAAAGAAATAACGAAAACCCAACTTACAGTTTCATGAAATACACTTTGACACACTTTATTGCAGGTTCCAAATAAAAAACTATGCACAAATGATTGGAGCACAACTTCCGGCTTTAGGCCAACATGTTGAAAAGATGGTGGCGCAAATAAAAAATGATAATTAGCCAACCAATGATAATTCAAAATTATAAATAATCAACCAATTAAAATTTTAATTTTAAACACGTCATCAGCACTTCCTCCGACAATCAAATAAACAAAGGGGAATGACTCTTGCACAAAAATTGAATAAACACGCCAATGCCGCCATGGGCACTGTTCTCAGGAATAGCCTCCTATCGTATTGAGTGAGTCATGCCATCGCATCAGATGGAGGGTGGCTGAATACGTCAGCCCCACGCCCTCGTCCTTGCCTCTCACTTCAAACAAAATACAGCCCAAGTCAAAGCTGCTGTTCGAGTTTAATATACTGGAGTTTGAATGCCTTTCTCATCTCTGCTTGCGAAGGACGAGCAAATAACAATGATAGCACTTACATTATTCCACCATCAGGGTTGGCAGCACAGTCACTTAATGTTTAGAATATCAATCGTTGTATTCCAACAAGATCGGCCCGTAAACAGTGGGGAAAAAGGGGAGACATAACTGTGTCTGCCGTTAAAAACAAAACGAAAACAAAAAGAACTGGCGGTTTCAAAATCGTCGTCCGTCTTTCCACAGTTCTGGGCAAATAACGGTACAAAATATTCATCACGCTGTCACCTTTAATACCCCCACACCACTGGCAAAAATACAATAAAAAATAAATAAAATAATATGTATTTATATATCCATACACTATATTATATTTATACAATATTTGTTGGAGAAAAAAAAGTCCTAACTACCTTTGAATATTTCCGTTGGTAGCCGTCCTTTGCGACACGCTTGCTCCAGCGTCAACTCAGGGGAGATATTCTTTTGTGCAGGTCTGTGAAGGAGGCAAGTGTATAGCGCTATAACATTTTCTGAGTTATCCGTCTTAGAAATGGTCTCTCTGGGATTAAATATTTCATAACAGTTATTTCATATTTTATTTTAAAAGTCATTTTATGCAAGATAAGTAGCTCTGATTTACAAGGTTTGCGTTAACAGTTGACTGCTAGTTGACTGTTAGTTGACTGCTAGTTGACTGCTAGTTGACTGCTAGTGGACTGCTAGTGAACTGCTAGTTGACTGCTAGTTAACTGCTAGTTGACTGCTAGTTGACTGCTAGTTGACTGCTAGTGGACTGCTAGTTGACTGCTAGTTGACTGCTAGTTGACTGCTAGTTGACTGCTAGTTGACTGCTAGCCTAAACAGTTTATTCGCTGTCGGTTGACAGATATTTGGCTGCCGGATAACTCTTAGTTGGCTGCTAGTTGGCTATTAAGTTAACAGTTATTTGCCTGTTATTTTCAGCTAGTAAGATAACTAGATGCACCCAAAGTTTGCCCGACATCTACAATGAATTTCGGTCTATAAACTTAAATCCATAATTTATTAATTGTTTATATTATGTTTCCGGTGTTCGAATGTCTTTTGTTTTAAGTGTTATGTTTTTTAATCGTATAAGCTGTAAGAGTTAAAAAATCTGGAAATAGACCCACTTTGAAAATTAACATCAGAGTATCATCCAATAGCGTATTTCAATTCTTTTCAATAAAGTAATATTAAACCGACATTTCTTTTGATAAGCATGTCAAGGTGCCAATAGCAATAACCTTACCCGTTCGATTCAGCTTTTGTCGTGTCCGCTTTGAAGGACTCCTCAGGTTTCGATGTTTCTGGACACACCTTATTATTTTTAGAGCTTTTCCTTTTGTCATTGTCTTTCTTCTTCTCTTCCGCTGATTGCTTATACTTGAGGAAGTGATGAAGGAAAATTCGTAAATATCAATAGTATATAAATTAACATAGGTGGCTCACGTAAAATTCAAGTTAAATTTGCCAATGGACAATCACTCCAGAATATAGATGTACGTAACTAGGCAACTGACTGGCATAGATTTCACAGAAACTACCAGGATTTTGTGCCTTGCAATTATTTTCTTGTAAGTTCCCATCTCGTATTTGGTGAGAAAACTTTGAGAACTCCTCAGCCTTTACACCGCTTTCCAGGTGAAAACATATGTTTAATCAGGATTTTGACTTGGACTTGAGCCGAAGTATGATAAATATCTTTTATAAACTACCTTAACATTTTACCTAAAGTGAAATTTTCGCCATGACTGACTAAACATCTTTTGTCCGTGTGTCGACGAAGTTAATGGCGTAAATACATAGTCGTAGGGCACATTACCAGGGAGAAAATTCAGCTCCATTCCAGGCACGGTTAGTGGTGGAACCTGTTAAACTTGGATGCTGACTAATTTAGGAGATGGGGAAACCTCCAAACGTCTGAGACCTTTAAATTAAACGCCACAGAAAAAATAACGGATGTGGAGTCCTGTGGGAAACATTTGAAACATTTGAAACTCCGATGAAATTATATGCAGCTTTTGCGAAATAGTTGGTGCCTAGCAAAACAAGTCATCGGACCACGGTATTTGTTTCGAGAGACACATTTGATTGTTGGGGGTCTAATTATTTGTTTGCAAAAAATATCACACAGGCATCCATCGCTAACAAGATAAAAACAAGATCCATTTTGAAGGTGGACAGCTTTCAAGTTAGTTAGTCTAACAATAGAAAAATGTACATTAGGAAATGGCACCAGGGAGCCGTCGGGCTAGTTAAATAATCTCCCAAATCATTGTCCACCCCTCCCTTTTTCCCACTGAAGCCCAAAAAGTCCCTTAACTATCGGGCCGCAAGCCCCGCTTTAGATATCTCCTTCTGTTGGGACAGCCCCGCCCGTATTCACTCAATTGACCAGACGCGAGGGCCAGCTTAAGGACCACCTGTCGGCCGGTTAACCTGCCCCCACAACTTCAGCAGTTGAATTTCACAGGAATCGATATGGTATAATAACGTCCTAATATCTCCTTTCTGCCCATCCCAGGGAAGCGTCGGACGCCTCCTAATAGCTATTTCTACAGTGAGTTCCTACGTCTAAAACAGTTCACGAAGTAGCTGCGGGACGAAACGGTTTCCGGGGAAAACCTTGTTTGGTGGTCGTGTAAATGGAATCATTGGCATTACGTCACCACAAGTCACCTCATGCCTCATAGCCATTAATGGTGAAGATGGAATCATTATTCTTGCCCTGTTTCTACTATTATTTAACTTCCAGATTGGCCACAGCTGGCTGTAGCACTATAGATGCTACCATTTCTGGGAGATAACATGCATGTCCCTTGTCTGCCCGTGCAGGTTCACGCAATGGTGGTTATGTTCCCCGGGTAATTCTAGGGGGTCGGTAGACAGCGCCTCTTAGTCGGCATGCCACTACGGATATGTCGTCGAGTCTTACTCTATCCCTGTTTCAATTGTAATGATTTTTTCCGTTTTTCCCGTCCGGCTTAAAAGTTTTCCAGGTTTATAGCTATGAATATATGACCAAAAAAAAAATGAGTTTTTTTTTCTTCCAGCAGTAACTTAAAGAATGTAGTAAATAACTAAATAATTCTTATGTTGAAAATGCAGCTAAGAGTGCCTAAATAATTCAACCATGGATTTTTTTAGCTGCCTCCATATGTTATGTAAACGTATCTCCACGGCAAATATCCTTCAAATTGTACTGGTAATTAAAATAAGTGACGCAGAAGAGACATAAGTAGGTTGTTACAAGAAGACTGAAGTACAATTTTAATATCTTGACGACAGCCCTTTTTAAACAAAAACAAAAAAAAATACTTTAGATAAACTTCACTCTCGATCGTGTGTTTGTGGGGAAATATTGGAAGGCTAATTGACCCACTTTCCGTCATAAAATCGAGCTGAAACTTGGCATATAGACTTCTTGCTTATGCAAATACATTCTGTCAACTTTTCAACCTCACTCCACCCTAACCCACCCCCCCCCCGGCCCGCACGCTCCCCAAAAAACATTTTCTTGTTTCTCCAGTAAGGAGGGGGAGTTGAAATATTAATAATTTGTTTAATGGTTTGCGTGTTTTGGTGTTGCGAGATTAATGGTATACCTGATGCTATGTTCTTTGTATTTCTGGCGTGTTTCAGCATGCCGTCAAATTGAAGGGGAAATTGAAGGATATAAGAAACGTGTTTTCTCCAGGCCCATTTACATAGCCACTTCTTAATAAATGATAAATCCCGTATCATTGAATAAATGGATGGAAAGGATTTATACGTAAATAAAAAATTGTTTTTAGTTGTTTAAAAAAAAAAAAATTAAAATGATCTCTTCTCATCAAAGAAATTCATCAAGTAAAATAATGGTTTACTTACACGACACACGTTTATTTTTTACGCCACAAAACTTACTTTTATCAGAAGAGTTGGTATCCTAACGGATGAGTCTATCGCGGTGGCATCGTCCAGGACAATGGCGCAGTCAAAACAACCTATGGATTTCCCACCATCTAAAAAAATATCATTATTAACAGGAATCTTAATGTATAAAGAACATACTCAAAAAATTCCTTAAAAGTCATATTTTAGACCGGAGGAATTTAGGACGTAACTATTGATCATGAATACCTTATACCAGTGGTTCTCAACCTTCCTAATGCCCCGACCCTTTATCACAGTGCCTCACTTTGTGGCGACCCCAGCCACAAAATTATTTTAGTTGCTTCTTCATAATTGTAGAGCATATGTGTTTTCAGATGGTCTCAGGCGACCCCTGGAAATGGTCGTGCGACGCCCAAAGGGGTCGTGACCCACAGGTTGAGAGACACTGCCTTCTACTTTATACAATGAATCAAAATTATTATTTTGCCAATGATAAAAAGCAAGACATGTTATTTAACATAAGCTGCAACAAAAGTTTCACGGCGAATATATCATTCAAAATATACCTTGCGCTGGCGCTGTAAAAGCAATTTTCGGTGGAGAGAAGACCAAGTACTGGAACAAGGAATTGGATTTTGACCGCTTTTCATCGTTCTTATTTTTCTCATCAACGGCTTTGTGTATATATTTAAGTGTAGGTTCTTTCTAGAACAGAATAGAAAAAATAATATAAAAACAAAACAATACTAGATGACTGTTTCACTGAACATTAACAAAAGTTGCTCTTGTGTATATCTTAATATTTTAACTTTGTTTATATATATATATATTTATAAAGCTTAAAATGTTAATTCAAATGTCTAACACTAAAAAAAAATCTCCAACAAAAAAGTATAGTTCTTTGAGGCTCATTTTTTTTTTATTCAAGTTGTCCCGAATCCCAGGATTGATCTTACATCAGGTTGCGACTTGGTGACCAGCTTGTCAAAGTCTTCTAGATTTCTAACACCTACAGCAACCACATTATCGTTGGATTTTAGAATCTCGCCAAAAAATTCAAAGAGCTCATCATTCTGCTCAATTAGTAGTAGTAAGGATTCTGAAAAGGTCGATACTTAAGT
Organism: Lymnaea stagnalis; assembly: GCA_964033795.1. Taxonomy (NCBI): domain Eukaryota; kingdom Metazoa; phylum Mollusca; class Gastropoda; family Lymnaeidae; genus Lymnaea; species Lymnaea stagnalis. The sequence goes on from CAXITT010000297.1 coordinate 104,832, forward strand.
CATAATTTGTAAGTCTGTGTTTAACATATGTCTCTGCATGTATTTAGTGCTCGCTATTTAGATACAATTCTTCAATTGTGTTAGCATTAAAAGCATTTGACTCTACTTTTCTATTGGGGCAAAAGTGGTTGGGTTTTCCTATTTTTAGGATTAATGTTTATATTAATATTGTACAATTTAAAAAGTTATATTCCTAGAAACTGCTTAAATTTCAAGAAACCCTAGCATTATATTAATTATATCTAGACAGATTTTGACATTTTTATTTATTTTTTTTTAAATGAACACATTCCTTACCTTTAGAGGTGAACATGTCCAACAGCGGCTGTGAAACTTTTGTAATGACACCTTTGGTTAACGGCGAGGCGCAACGACAAGAAAGCCTTAAAATAACCTGAAAAGAACAACGAGTTAACACTACCTCTAAAACCTTAGCGCAGTAGAAATGACATGGCGTGCTCATTGAGTCGAGTGCGGAGGTGAAGCATTAGTTCAGTCATGTCTAAAACACGTAACGGCATGAACGACAATAAATAATTCTCAATTCAAATTGTGTCATGTCTCGTGAAATAGTAGAACAAGGTTTGCTGAAGCTTGAATCAAAAGACAGGACAGTAAGATGTGGATGTTTTGGCATAGAGCCTTCTTTTTTTTTAACGAACAGGGCAAATTGAAGTACGACAAGAAACAGGCCACATTAAAAAAAAAAAATTTTTTTTGAGATTTTATTTTTGTTGTTGTCCTGTCTCAGAAAGCTGCTTCCACCAAAAAAGTTCATTAAGAAGTAAGTACATGTTATGACTCAAAGACTAAACGTACAACCATAAGCTTCACGTTGTCCATTTTAGGAAACACTGCTGTAAAAAGAACTACTCGACGTATAATTAGGACATAAAATATGATGTAAAGATGACCTTTGGATGACACTGTTCTTCTAAAAGTTCCGTAGTTGCCGGAAAACCTCTTAAAATTTTAGAATAAGCACTAAATTGGCAATTTTAATCATTTTTTATTATTTTTCCCAACTGGATTCACGTGGTTAAAATTTTAAGCGCACATTTCAAAATGTTGTTCCGGGTGTACTTAACCATGGAGAAAAATGCGTTGAACTTGAAATAAGATGGTGAAGTTATATTTTAGGCAGACATTCAAAACTAGTTCCGGTTTTTAAATATAATAGATGACGATTTCTTTCCAAAAAAATAAAATAAAATAACCTAAGCCAGAAATAACCGAAAGACATGTGTCAAGGTGTGGGACTCGTTTTGTTTCTAGTGCCAACCAGTTGTGTCCGTGATTTGTGGCATAAGTTGTTTTTTTTTAGTCCTGTGTCTAAGTGAGATTGGTCGATAGGGAATTAAAAATAAGCAAGTGAGCGAGACTAGTAAATGTTACAATGAGATTGTTAGTTAATTCTTTAGTGTTTTTTTCCCCCGCTCTTTGATGAGAGTTATCAGTGGACACCAATATCGAATTAGGGTGACTACCTATAGTGAAGCCCAGTGATAGTTTCTATTTTAAGGTTCCTCCTTATTGTTCAATAAATGAAGGACTGAAGCTGAGGGAAGGAAATAGTGGAACAAAGGTATGCGGAAGTTTGAAATAGAAAGACACAACAGTAAAATAAGAAAGTTTAGACTGAAAACCGTCCTCAGCATACAGGACAAATGAAGAAACAACTAGAAATAGATGGTAGGTCCAAAACTTAAGAGTTTGCCGTTAATCTTATTGCCTGAAAATGGGTTTTCTGATCGTTTTCTGTTGAAGACTTTTTTTTTTAAATCTCCAACGTTCCTTGTTCAGTTTTGTGATCTTTCAGACTTTGCCCTGATCTCAGTGTTATACTTCATGGTGACGGTGTCAGCCATTTGTGTTACCATTTGTTTAGGTTTACAATAGTCTGCGACGGGATGTTCTAAACACAGCTTAGCGATCAAAGCGCTGTAGCCTTTCTGTCAATGTTTTGGCTGCTTTTGTCATTGCAAATGTTGGGCGATGCTCAATAGAAGGTCGTAAAGTGTTGTAGACCCCTAGATATCATAGCAGAAGTAAGAGAAGAATTCAAAGGGGTTTTGTCTGGACCCAATCACAGAAGTTTCACAGAAGTTTTACGGGCTCTAGCTCAAGACTAACGTTTAGTGAGGTAGGATAAACGGTTGACAATAGAGAGATGCAGTAGATTTGGCTACAGCGGCTCAAACTTTCGGTTACCTTCGGAATCCATTGTATGTTAAGCTGATGCAGAAATTCTCTAAGATCCGTTTGAACGCATGTACTGTCACTGCCATCAGGAGGTATGCGATAAAACTGTAAGGCATCGGGTCCAATACATTTTTATTGAGACAAAATATGATTGGAATAGATTTTAAAGAGGCAATTAGTCATAAAGATGAATGCTATTTAAATTAAAATTTAAAAAAAAATAAACGTGAGAATAGAATCCCTAACAAAAAAATTTTGAGTGAAGAACAAATCTGGGGGAAATAATGAATATGTTAGTTTTACCCCATCGTTAGTGAAAGTGAAATATTAAAGATCAACTACATTTGTATCGTACAGACGTGATAACCTAAGGCTCATATAAACATTGAGGCAATAAGTTCATTCAGGATGCGTTCGTGAATTCATGGGTTATTGCAGTTGTCTGCGTTAATTCGTGAGTTAATTATGTTACCTGGGTGAATGTATGAGTTAATTCAGTTACCTGTGTGAATGCATGAGTTAATTTAGTTATCTGCGTGAATTCATGAGCTAATTTATTTATTTAGGCATTTTTATATAGCGCTTACCTTAAAGCTCTAAGCGCTTTACAATTATTAAAAACATGTAAACTAACTAGGATAGTAACTACTATACTATAGAAACAATTAAAATGGCTATAAAACGAGGACACTTTGGCATGAGTTAATTTAGTTACCTGCGTGAATTCATGAGTTAATTTAGTACCCTGCGTGAATTCATGATTTAATTCAGTTACCTGCGTGAATTAATGAGTTAATTCAGTTACCTGTGTGAATTCATCTTCTTTTTTGCTTCCTGGTAGAAAGATTTTATTCGCCTCTTTATTTAACTGTAGAGTTGCTTCTCCTGATTCCATTATGTCCCGATTGTCCCTTGGAAATGCATCGCCTGTTCCTACTTATCTTTGTTCAACATCGGCTGCAACGATGAGATGTGGACAACACGAGTCAACGATACTATTCGAACATATGTCCGTGCGAACCACACAGAGTTGATAGCTGTAAAAGTAGCACTCGTGGAAAAATTTAATTACACTAATTATTCTAATAAAACACTCTGAATACATGCATTTTAAAAATAAACTTTAATAACTTTTTATACAATTAGGTGTTGTTGTTTTTTTTGGTTTTTTTTCTATAATTATTTTATTATTATTTATTTTTTTCCCAACGGAACATTTTTTTTTTAATACACCCATGGCATAACAATATGTGTTAGTGTTTAAAAATATGGACATGAATAGGATTTGAAACTGCCTGGCTCTACCTTACGAGTCTAACGACAAAACAAGTTAACAAACCAGGAAACTAGTGTTAGATCCAATTGGTATGGATTTTATATTTGAAAAAAAAAACGGCTGTCGAGCTCAGATGATAGGCGATCATCGTAACTAAGTCAAAGTAGTGGGTTCGATCCGAAATGAATGCTGGGTTGTTTTGATGTTTTTTTTAGCCCAAAGGGAAAATGCTGATATGGCCAAATTGATGTGGATGGTGGTATCTGCAGTAAAAGAAAAACCTAAGGCTATATTATTTGTTATTTTCATTTATTAGTATATGATTTTCAAACACCTGTGTGTTTTGTGCATTCTTAAATAGCTCAATACTTAATGGTGAATAAAGTATCCGAAGAAATCACACAAAAAGGAGAAAAATATATAATTAGAAAAGATTTATTTCAAATGGGAAATCCCTTTATGTAAATCTACTATGATACACCAACCATCATCAGCATAGTGACATTAAGATCGGATTTTTTTTTAAAAAGGGTGGAATTAAATTAAAACAACAAAACTGTCATTTGTAAAGTGTCACAACGTCTGCACAAAACTTTAGTAGATGTGAGTCATACATACTCAGAAATTAACATTGACATGAGATCATGTGGTATAAAAGAATGCATGCTTTTCAATAATTTAAAAAATGTATTGTCAAATTTCACGGCAACGTTTCTTCAGCATGCAAGTATCTCAAAGAGAGTGATGAATTCTGTAACTTCAAATCAATATTATTGGTTCAATCCACCCAACCATGCGTGTCCAGTGAAAGCGCACGTGGGAGTTGATCGATTGCACCGCTACGGACGCTACAGGAGTGCATGAAATTTCCTGTAAATGAACTCATGGACGATATCGATACCACAACGGACGTTACAGACGTGCGTGAAACTTCCTAGAAATGAACTCATGGACGATATCGATACCACAACGGACGTTACAGAAGTGCGTGAAACTTCCTAGAAATGAACTCATGATCGATACCGAGCTCGCCTACAAAGAAACCGAAACCGGCTTGCCTATCAGCAATATCTAGCCTTGTATTTTAAGTCCTTAAATAAAATAATGTGTTCATTTTTAAAAAAGTCTTTTGGACTGTCTGATCTAAATGGTACTTTTAATGAAACAATAAGATGGGCGATTTGATGGTAAAACGTACGATAAACTCTAAAGCTGTATAAAATAAAATAATGGCCACGCTTTGTTTTACAAGACTCGCGTTCACTGTGCGATGACAACACTTCATAAAAATTAAAACTCGTGCCTTTTTTTAAAAAAAATTTAACTAACTTCATTTTAGCGGCACTCGTTTTCCCGCTGTCCCCTAGGTACCGGGATGTGAAAAAAATAAAATGATGTTACTTACCTGTATGGAACTGCTTTATATATTTGATGACCAAAAATTCACGTTCAGTAAATCATCTCGAATCATCGAACATTTGAACGAGTCACCTCCGAGACTAGTTCGATTAGGTATTGATTGATTTGCTGGGTTGGTTTAAATTCTTGTCTCGACTTGCCTACGGCCTTGGCCCAACTAGACGGGCAAAACTGCACATGCAACTCACGTACCTTCCATGCCCATGGCCCGCGGTTAGACGTAAGGATTTAGGTTAGATGTAAGGATTAGGGTTAGACGTAAGTATTAATGATTTGTTTCCCTTCTTAACCCAAGAAATTTCATATTGGCATTTTTGTCAACATAAATGATAAGATGAAGTAAGATATTTTTATTATTTGACAGTTAAAAAGAATTTTAGGCTTAAATGATTATTTAGTTTTAGAAGACGCATGATCTGATTAAATAACTTATTTCTGTTGAAGGTAAATTGATACTGATCAATTTTTTAAAAAAAGAATCAATATTATAGATTTTTTTTTAAAGAAAGATATCAGAAAAATTAAAAATACCAACTAAAACTTAGAGAAATTTTAAGTTCTAATATCTAACTCATTATTCGATTGGTTAAAATGCATGTGTAAAACAATAAATCATAAGGTTGATGTTTGAATCCGCAGGCAGTTCATCATTTTTTACGGAAGTATATAAGAAGCAGTGTTCAGTGTTATCAGGTGAAGACAAGCTGAAAGAAAAAACCACGAGACCAATAGATTTTTGAAAAAAAAAGGGAAATTTACTCTTCGAAACTCGCTGGGAATTTTATTATTCCCAGGAATGTCACTCTTTTATTTAAAAACAATTAAAAATTAATTTTTCTATGTAATTTTTGACATTTGAAAAGCTTTATCATCCAATTAGTGGCATAAGAAAGGGGATGCAAAGGGTGGTCGTCTGCCTCCAGGAGGTGCTTTTTTTGTATGAAAGGGCAGCGTCAGCAATTGTAGAGCATTTTTTTTTTACTTTTCTTTATTTAGTCTGTGTCAGGCCAACATATTTTGAAGTTGCCTTTATTTTATAAGTATATGGGACTCCTAATATAGCCGCACGTATAGTGTGAGGAAAGCTTCTAAAAGTATGAAAGAAACAAGAATGGTACAAGACTGTATCAAAGTTTATTCAAATAGAATGCTGTTAAATAAAATAAACAAAAACATCGTCAAATGAAAGAAAAACTTGCATTAGAAAATAATGGTTTAATAGATAAGAAAATAAAGAAAGAGAAAATAAGAACCCACAGCAAATAGAAACATAGGAATTGTTCAATGAAATACAGATTACAGAATGTTATAGCAAAAAATGTGAAAAGTAGAACATGCTCATGAAATTCTGAAGCATTAAACACGTCATACTAATCACGTGCATCATAGTTTTGACAGTATTCCGAATTACAACACACACAAATAATATGTCAATCACTTAAAACTTAGTGGGTAAAATAGAACTATTTGGATATATTGCTACATAGCATTGTTCGTCGTTACATTTATTTGGTAATTGCTACATGACATTGCTAGGCTCTTCATTTATTTCTTTACGGTACCTACTTAAAACATTGTGGGCGCCCTGTTCGAAACTGTACTCTTGTTGGGTCTAGTTTATAATGAGCTTTAAGGATACAATCTAGAGGTTGGGTGATGGCAGAATAGAAGGGTTGCGGACGAAGGGTGTAAAGGAGAAATGATGCAGAAAGCATTGGTGGGGGGGGGAGAGAAAACTGAATGGTCTGGGGGAGTTGGGGAGAGTCGGCAGGGAAGGATAAAGAGGGGATGGGGGGAGGGGTTTGAAATGAGAAAACGTTGTGATAGGAGAGGAGTCGGGGGAGGGGGAGTCCTAGAGGTAATGGTTAAAGATTTCAGAGAAGAGTGTGTGAATAGATGTGTTGTTGAGATGCTATGAGGGACATAAGTGAAAGGGTAAGGTNTATAGATATAGAGAGATAAATATATATATATATATATATATATATATATATATATATATATATATATATATACAGAGAGAGAGAGAGAGAGAGAGAGAGAGAGAGAGAGAGAGAGAGAGAGCGAGTCAGGTTATAGAGGAAGAGGTATATTGAGGTGTTTTTTTGAAAAGCAAATTTGGGAGTTTAACACCAAAGTTTACAAAAGACTCTGCTGGGAAAGGAGCAACTGTTGTATATCAGGAAGAACGAGCAGAGTATAAAGTAATGTGTTCGATGTGGTGTTTTGTTTGCTGGTTTATAATTACATTTTTTTACGTGACTTGACGTTTTTCTCGATTGCTAACGGCAAAGTCGCAGACAATATGTTAGATCGTTTCTTTTTCTACTTCTTATTGTGTCTTTGGTTACATAAACATATACAACGACATATAGATATACATGTACATTACATCTTACAATAACAAATACATTACCACACTTTTTTTTTTTAAAATTACGAAACATTTCTTCTGGTTTAATTCAAATCAGATATGATATAAAAAAAAAATTGTGTATCAATTTAAAATACATTGCCTTTCATCATGTTAGTTAGGATTTGTAAATAAATTAATAAAGAAACACTACACGTTGTGATTCAAAAATAAACTTAAAAAACAACATCTTTCAATAGGTGCGTCTGAATCAAGAAATGTATTTTTATATTACTAATTCTAATCAAATGTGTATCGTAAATTAATCTCAACTTAGATATAACATGGTAAATACTCTCCATCTTGTGAAAATTCACTCCAATGACCCATCGATATTTTCTCAGCCTTGGAGCTTGTTGAATAGAACGCCCTCGATATTCAATGTAATATTAAAACACAACCTTGAAATAATCTTATGATTAGGTAAGGATAACGCTAGGGCGATGAGCGCATTTTAAATTCCCCGGTCATTCAAATGGATTCGTTTATAAATAAATAAAGGTTTTCCTGCAGGTTCCTTGTGTGTATATTTTCAGTAAATAAGATACTTTGAGCGACTGAGAGACGATATAAGATACTTTCAGCAAGTGAGAGATGATATAAGATACTTTCAGCAAGTGAGAGATGATATAAGATACTTTCAGCAACTGAAAGATGAAATAAGATACTTTCAACAACTGAGAGATGATATCAGATACTTTCAGCAAGTGAGAAATGATATGAGATACTTTCAGCAACCAACATTACCAATGCAAAGTGAAGAAAACCTAAGAGACCATGTAATGTTTTAGGTTTGCCTTGGTGTGGTCGACTCTAATCCGACAATCTTCCAATGCATGCCTTGTTTTGATCGCTCGCGTCTGCAAATGTTGAAATAAACTATATCAATAACAACAACAAAAAATAGTATAAATATGTTTTTTTTTTTTTTTAAATTTATGGGACAAAAATCATTAAAATTAAGATGCTAGACTTTTCATGTGGTCTGTTTAACTATGATTTAAACCAACAAATTTAAATGCGTCTGAGATAATACTTTTGTGCAAAATGATTTTTTTTTTTTTTTTTGGTTGTGCTTGGTGTTAGTTTTGATACAGTTATCTCTTTAACTTATAACTTTTCATGTGGTCTGTTTAACTATGATTTAAAACAACAAATTTAAATGCGTTTGAGTTATTTTTTTTTTTTATAATGATTTTTTTTTTTTTTTTGGTTGTGCTTGGTGTTAGTTTTGATACAGTTATCTCTTTAACTTATAAGACATTATGGTTATAACTTAAATATAAATAAAATTTACACTGCAAAATAGCGCTGCTCAGGAGGAGCTGATCCTCCTTCTCTTCTTCCTCTTTCTTAAATGAAAAAAAAAATACATATACATATGATAATGACCAATGATATGATAATATTTCAAAAGTACAGTAAAATCTGAGATTTCAAGAAACTTGGTTTGCGAGACTTTCGGGATACGATGGAATATAAAAACCAATTTTGACTCGATGCACGAGCGCTGTTCCAGCAATACGAGCACGCTGCGCAAGCCGACTATCACGTGATTTCAATACTCAAAAGGGTTGAGATTCAATCTCTTAGAACCCTGGACACGATTTCTACGGGGCGGCTCATCTGCTGGGCGCTACCGTAAAGGAGATCACTTAGGCAGGCCTCCGGATTCCTACCGTCAACCCCCATCCCACTATTCGGACACGTGACCACCAAGTGGGCTACTGTCTCCTCCTCTAGTCCACACTGTCGGCACAAGAGTTCCCTTCTGTTGTCGAGTCGGTGGAGATAACTGCGCGTGGCGCAGTGCCCAGTTCTCATCTGTGAGATAAGGCTTTGTTCTCCACGACTAAGCTCCCACCATGGGTCGCTTTTGCTCGGCCGCTGCATTTTCTGGTAAAGCTGTCGTTCAGTGGTCGCCGTGTCCCACCTTCTGTGCCATTTCTCCTTGAAATGGTCTTTTACCCAGGCAGTGACTCCCACCTGAGTCATGGGTCTGTCTGGTTGAGGTAGGGCCGCGCCTTGTTGGGCTAAGAAATCCGCCCTATCAGGAAGCGACGCCTCGGAGTGCGAAGCGATAAACTGAAAGAGCACCTTAGGGCCATTTGCATGGATGGAGCCCACTGCTTCTAGAATAGCTGTAACCATTTTTGATCCCACCGATCTCTCCCCCATGAGTTCGAGAGCAGAACGAGAGTCGGTGAAGACCACAACGTCCGGGAAGGACTTTCTCTTCGCTAGCCGTTGGTGAATCCTCTTGAGAGCTACAAGTATCGCCTCGATTTCCCCATCAAGGCTCGTTGCATTACTTCCACATGGGCCTGATAGCTCCTCGGGTGGAGCTATCTCTGTGGGATACTGGATGAGGACAGCGTAGCCGATACGCTTTTCCCTCGCGAAGCATGAGCCGTCTGTGAAGACTTTAACCAGGCTGTTCGGGTAGGCTTCCATCGTGCGTCGTACAGCCCCTGATGGTTCTAGTTGAGGACTGTCTTTGCTGGCTTTAGTGTCAATCATGTCCAGTCGAATGTCTGGTCGGGAGAGGTTTTTGTGAGGTCCCCGCGCGGGTATCACTTTCACTTTATCCCTGTTTCCGGGTAAAATAACGGCTTCTTCAAGACTGTGCACCGTGTCTCCCACGCTCGGTAACAACAGTTGGCGTGGCGCAGTTGTACTCTCAACATCCGTGAGTGGGAGAGCGTGTACTGTTTACACTACCGTTTACTAGTAATAAGTGGTCACCACGCGTGTGTTGTGTGTATGTGCAGTGACTGCTCTTTAGTTGCTGCAACAATGTGTCCTAGCCCGTGCACTGTGTTAAATATTAAGTTATTTGAAAGGAATATCTTATCCGCTAAATATCTCCCCCCCCCCACACACACACACAACCCCTTTCCAAGATCATCGGTCAACGTATATAAAGCGAATTGAGAAAAAATGTATCCAAAAGAACATAACTTCATTTTTTATTTTAATTTTTAAAAATATTTATTTAAACTGTCTGATAAAATTAAATATAAAGAACGAATTTTTAAATATTTTTTTTTAAAATTTAGTAGAAATAAAAAAATAGTTATTGTTTTACCTGAAAAAGGTCGGTTATCTGGGATAACTATTTTTTCTTCTGTCACAACATATAAATTGGAATCTGTGGTTGAAATCATAAACATTCTTGTTTCAGATTTGAGATAAGAAACTGCGCTCAAACACACCACACACACACGCACGCACGCACGCACGCGCGCACGCACACACACACACGCACACACACAAATATATCAGCTATTATTCAGTGTGTGTCACAAAATGAGTAGCAAGTTTTTTGTTGTTTCTTATTTTTTTTTTTATTTTTTTTTTTTGGTAAAAGTGTTACAAGAATAGGTTATTTTTTCCTAGAATTTGGCTTATTCCAGGAATACAGGATCAAAGTGACTCACATCTCGGATTATTAAGTGTGTGTAACAAAATGAGTAGCAAGTTTTTTGTTGTTTCTTATTTTTTTTTTATTTTTTTTTTTTGGTAAAAGTGTTACAAGAATAGGTTATTGTTTCCCAGAATTTGGCTTATTCCAGGAATACAGGATCAAAGTGACTCACATCTCGGGGTCCCAGGATGATATTAATTTATATACCGTAAACTATAATATAAGCTTAATTTAAGTATGAAAGTCCGCGTGGATTTCATTAAAGTGCCGAATGTTATTATTTTTGGTCATCGACGTTTAAAAAAAAAAGGAATTATACATAAAGCTTGTGAAGAGGTCTATCATTTGCTTGTAGTTGCTTCACTTTCCCTAATTCGATCCTGGTAATGGATAACTAGCTAATACTTTGCTAGTTAATAAAATGTTGATTTGACTATCTGAATATTAAAACGCCTTTGAACTCTTCCCCTTCCCCAACAACACATTTTTTCCGTTATTGTGGCTCACTTGGCTTCTAAATAAATGGGGTCACTATTTTAAAACACCTAAGAACATGTTGTGTGTACTGGAGCTACAGTGCTTAAGAAGAAACCACAATGAACGAGATTTTATATTGTCTGTCTTTTAGTGATAGCTTGTAAAGATTTTAACTTGCTGGAGGGGGAAAAAAAATTGTTCTTGGTGTTTTGCTTCTGTTCATTCTTGAAATTGATGGATAATTTACGGTGTAGGATTAACAGGTTAATTTCTTATTTAGTGAAAATCTAACTGGATCCCGCAGGAGACACCCTTGCTACAGTTATGAACGAGCAAGTAGCTTGTATTTAATTAAATTTGCAAGAGTTACAGCAGAGGGTGGGACCACATATGGCAGAACCACAGATGGTTGGAGCACAGAGGCTGAGACCACAGATGATGGGACAACCATCAGTATATATATATTAATAAATTTGAAGGTGTATATATAACATAATATATATATACATACACCCGATCCTATTACCGATACATTTTAAATAAGCATAAATGATGTAAGGGTTTGACCTTTTCTTCTCCTTCTTTGGCTTCCACGCTCGTGCTTGATCACTTGCTCTGTTTGCGTGTAAGCTGCATGAACAATGGAGAGAAAAAACGTTTTACCTTCGAATGAACAAAATTAATGAAAATTAACTGTTAGCATTTAATTTTGGTTAGCATTTACTTGATTACAGTTGTACATTAATGTAAATAATTTTAAAAAGTTAATTATTTAGTAAACAAAAAATAACAAGGTGAATCTTCAAACAAAATTGTTTATTTATCATTTCATGCTAGTCCAATTCAGATTTATGAACATTGTAAGTTATTGGTACAGTGCTTTTTGTTTGCTTTAAATAATTAAAGCAAACAAAAACCGTACAGTTTGATTTGTTTCGTTAAATTAAAACGAATTTTTTAAAGTTAAATAAGTTTAGATCAACTTTATAATATTATTTTTTTCAAAAGCCATACCTTCTACATTTTCTTGATCAGGAATGTTGTTGGAAGCTAAATATATATTTTTTTAAAATGAACAATAATAAATTGGAAATTGAAATTGTTCAATGCATGTTAATAAAAATAAAATTAGTTAAAATAATATATATATATATATATATATATATATATATTTATACATACAAATATATATACATTTGAATAGTGTTCCATATAATTCAAATGTAGTTATATGTGCTTAGCAAAACATGAAACTATTTTGTTCCTTTAAAATGAATAGCATCTTCTTCTTTATCTTAATCTGAAGTCTTGGCGTAAGCTTGATACATTTTTTTGTTGTTTAAATCAATTTATATAAAAATAATGTGCATTTTATTTATTTTAAATGAAAAAACAAGAGAATTTTGTTCCTTTTAATTTAAAAATAGATGTCCTGATTTTTTTAAAATTTTAAATTTGGTATTTTGTTTTAGTTCTACGAAGTCATAAGTTATAACACGAGGAGAGAGCTAAAACTATTACTACTGACGCTTGATGGTATCTTTGAAATTAAAAGAATTTCTCCATCAATGTCACTGTATTAAAATAGTGCTTTGAGTAATGTTCTATAAGGACTTAATTTTTGTCATGATCTTAAGGCAACCATTCTTCTAGACTTTAAAAAAAAAAAAAAAAAAAATATTTTCAACTTTTTTTATAAAAAAAAAAAAAAATAAAAAAAAAACCCAACCCCCCCCCCCCCCCCCCCCCCCCCCCATATGAAACTGAAAAGTAGAAATGATGAGAGTTGATAATTTTAAAAATATCACTAAAATAATGGAAAAAAAGACTGGGTTCGTTCCGGATGCGTAGTCAGCGTATGCCTAAGAACGGGCCTGGAGTTATACTAACCTTCATCTTCTGAGGAGAGCCCTGGACCATCATCATTCACTATGTCCCGTGGAGAAGTGAACGCTGATGAACGAAAATGGATGTATTGTTTTAACAGACGGGTGGTACGTTTACATTTTATCTTTCAGAAATTGTTAATGCAAAAAAAAATTAAAAAATTGGGAAACATGAGAGGGCACTTTATTTTTTTGTTGGAACTATTTAATACTATTCACGTATAGATCTACCACATATCTAAATAGATCATTGTGAGATACTTACAATAATTATTTTCTTCGGAGATATTGTCTGGACCATGTAAGTCTAATAGACAAAAAAAAGTAATGTTGTTTCTTTAATTATAACAATTTTTTTGAATTGCCTACAAAATGAAAGGTACGAAACTGAAACTGGTAAGCGTAATTTTTTGGTAAATTTCTTCAAACTAAATGATGAGGAATTTTTTAAACAAAGATATGGAAACATAAAAATATTACTCGAAAAGTAAAAAGAATTCACAGATGTAAAATTGTTCTTGTATAGACGAGGAAATTAAACCTCCAAAAAATTATTTCCCTTTTAAATTTTTTTTAAAAGTCTGTGGGTGTGGAAATAAATAAATAAATATCAACATATTATATATATATAGTTATATATATATGTATAGTTATTTTTTGTTTTATATTTTATATATGTGAATTAACATTCAATTACTTACAGTTTATAAAGTAAAGCAAACAAATGTAGTGGCAGAATGTCCAATGTATGTTAAACGGTATTATTGTAATTTTAATTTATCATATTTTCTGCAGAATATTTAGTATTAATAATTTATAGAGAGACATGATATTAGCTCAAAACTCTTTAAAAAACATAAATAAACACACACACACACAAAACATGCAAATAAATTGTCAGTTAAATCCTAAAATAATTCCATAAACCTGCTTTGTCATATAAATCAAATCGAAATTAAAAGTTTTAATTTAAAGATATCATTTTAAAATAATAAGCATGTATTTCTATCAAGAAACTAATAATGAGGATAAAAGATATACAAATTTTTAAAAAAATTAGATTTTCCCCGGTCACGGCAGAAGAATTTTTTACATAGTTTCGAACAAAAATGTATTTTTAATGCTTACACATTTCTGAATAATAATTAGCCTTTTTAAATTTAAAATAGTGCCAAGAGAAGATGTAACATCTTTGAAAGTCAAGTTTTCTGTTTTAAAATAATATTAACATATGTTCTCTACTTTTGTAATTAATCTCCGTACCGTTGCTCTGTTTGACACCAATGACATTGCGTTGATTTCACTCACTGTAATAAGTTGTCTTGTGACAGCTTTAGTCTGCTGTACGCCTTTGTATGATTCCATGCGTGGGACGTAAATTGTGACGTAATTATTTCGTTCGGCTTACTCAAGTTGATAAAAGTCTATTCAGACTTGTCAGTAGACAAGTCTTTGGCTAATTTTTAACATTGTTTGCGCTAACTCCGCTAAAATGCTATGTACGACTATGTAATAACGTAGGTTGGGGGGAGAGGGTCTGTCTTTGGCTCACTCTAGCGTTTTTTGTCATGGAAAAGGGCGTCAAAAAGGTTGCCCCACCCATAGTGGCAATTACCCTAGCTACACCACTGGTCATAACTGTCCAAAATTAATTTAACTGTGATTTTTGGGTTTAGGAGGATTTTCATTTGTTCTTCTGAATGAAGGGTATTGTAATTGTACATTTTTGCATTGTTAAGTTTAGCCGATAAAAGTCTGCATGGGCATGGCAGTCAGTTAAGAAACGAAAACCCTTTGATAAAAGAAATCGTATATATTGATTGTTCATTTAATTGCTATGAAATCAATACTCACCTGTGTGTGGACACAACACCGTTCCATTACAGTAAACCCTAGAAGATAATGATATGTTATGAAAACCTGAAGAATGGGGCTATAATATCCTTCATGCATATTTAAGACATGACATAACACATAGCAAACTGCCCTATTAATTGACGTGCGAAGATCTTATCCGGTGCTATGAGCCTGGCCGGTACCCGTGCATGCACCTTTGAATACAGCCTTGGTCATTTTCGCAACCCAAAGGTGGAGCAATTATAGCGAAATTATTCACCCCGAAAAACATTTTTTGTCTCATTCATCTCGGCTAGAGATTTTTTTTTCTGAGACGCATTACTGATCTTAACGTCCCGCAGAACTGTCAAGTCACGGGGCCCCCCCCCCCCCCCCCCCCCCCCCCCCCCCCCCCCCCCCATTCCCCCCCTCCCCCCCCCCCCCCACCCAAAAAATTTCTCAAATCCTGAAGGGATGTTCCAAATCACTAGGCCTGTGAAAACGTTCACGATGACGTCAAGAGTGTGGCTGTCTTCATTCTTCATGCGTTTACTGAGGAGTTCATCGGCGGGTCGAACGAAACCACGTACTGGAGAATAGGTGCCGGATTCTCAGTTATCGAACCGGTGACTGGGCGACCAGTTTTTTCCCCCTTACGTTGACACGTGAACGACCAGAAGGGCGAAATTTCGTAAAAATATACATAATAAGCTACTTTATTTTTTTTGCAGTCTTATGAAATCGTTGTAGGAATTGTTATGCCACCTGTTCACCTTTTTTTTTTTTTTTCAACGCTTGAACCCCCATTAGGCATGAGCGACAATAAAACTACACCATGTTTGCATCTTCTTGGGCGTATGGCAGACCTATTTCCAAATACTGCACAATCCAACTGCATTTTTCACTCATGCGCATCTGGTACTGATACAGCCATGTGGGGAAAACGCACATGCACGTTCGTGGTGGGCACGTATAGGATTCTGTTTCACAGATTGGTACATACCCTATACATATTATTAATAACAAGCGAGCGCCCGGCATACATTGCAATTCCACTCAAAGAAAAAAAGTGTTTGTTTTTAAATTAGGTTTTTAAAGTAATTTTTTAAATATATATTTTTTTTTTGTTTCGTCTGGTGCGTACACAAATATTTCAGAAGGTGTTTCCATGCGTGAGCATGCCTCATACTGCTGTCCACGTGAGAATCATGGATTTTTTAAATCTAGTCCAAAAACTTGTAGTGATTGATCCAACCATTATACATAAAAAATAAGGCCGCTAGGCCCCAAACATTAAATTGTAAAATGGTTGCAATAAACCAGAAACCTAATTATTATGCATTTTATTCAATTCCATCCACCCATGCAATAACTATGTTTGAAATTATATGTTTATAGCTCCTATAAGAAAACAATATTTTAACAACAATTTACCAAAGTTCTATCTCAATCGGATCAATGGCATAGGAAAGCATACGGAATTTATATTTAGGTCATGACAGTATGACAGAAAAAAAAAAGAATTTAGGGCCTTAATTAAGAAAAATGTACGACGCATGCAAAACATCCCAATCGAATGAATGGTATATGAGCGCATACGGGATATATTTACAGACAATAATCTATCTATCTATCTATCTATCTATCTATCTATCTATCTATCTATCTATCTATCTATCTATCTATCTATCTATCTATCTATCTATCTATCTATCTATCTATCTCTCTATCTATCTATCTATCTATCTATCTATCTATCTATCTATCTATCTATCTATCTATCTATCTATCTATCTATCTATCTATCTATCTATCTATCTATCTATCTATCTAGCTAGCTAGCTAGCTAGCTATCTATCTATCTATCTATCTATATATCTATCTATCTATCTATCTATCTATCTATCTATCTATCTACCTATCGATCTTTCGATCTATTTATCTTCTCTCATCTATCTATCTATCGTTCATCTAAGATAGTCTTAACCTATTTCTTTTTTTAAATTCAATTTTCGCTTGTGTAAAATAACTGGGTTTTTTATATTCATTGTTATAATTTTTTACATATACTTTTATTTTGTTTCTTAATTCGTAAAATGAGAATAGAGCAACTCTTTTTAAAATTCAACATAATTGGATTTAAAGAAATTGTCATCCACATAAAATTGTACACACCCTATTTCCTAACCCCCCATTTATATGTACCTAAGAAGGTTAATTATTTGTCCAATTCATTCTGAGGCGTATCGTGTGCTGACTTGGGCAAATGAAACTATCGTATTACTTCTTCCTACCCGCCACCCAACAGAGTTTAAAAGAAATTAATAAAATCATCCACGGTATCTTCCGCTATTTTTTAAATTTCATAAAAGTATTTTATTTTAAAAGAATAAAAGTTAAAAAAAATTCAATGTTAAAAATACAAAGCTAAATTTGTATTTAATTTAGAAAATTTTAGCAATTTAAAAAGTAATGTATTATATGTATTAATTTTACCTTTAAGAAGAGGAAAATACATTATCAGTTTTATCCCGCAAAGTTTAAAATTCAAAGAAGCTTAGAGCTGTGGCTAAAATAGGAAACCGTGCTATGACGTCATTTGCATAATTATTTAGATCAAATTAATCTTTTTTTTTTTTCGCAATATCAACAACGCACTAAAATACGCACTAAGAATAACAGATGTTTAGTTTTTTTTTCCGATAAATGTGATTAAGATGCAATTCTTATATTATACAATTTTGATTAATAATTTTGTTCATAACTTTTATATTCGGTTAAAATGATTAAAATAGTTCCTTACTTATTACATCAAATATATTTGTAATTTAAAATGATAATACCTAAACATTTTGCTAAAATAAAATATTATGTAAATCTATTCGATTGCCGTAAAAAAAAAAAATCAAGAATAACTATGATTGTTTTTTAGAATCCAAACGTATCAAAATAGTTTATGTCTTTTAGCGTTATGTCAGTATAGCTCATTCTTATATATATATATATATACATATGCATGAGATGCTTACTTTGTCTCTGTCTCTTCAAGCATCTCCTGGGCGACGTTTTGTAGTCTTTGGAGATTCATCATTGTCTCGTGGCAATCGGTTGGCTGTGCTGAAATCAAATGTTCTTTGGGAATATTTTGATTTTTAAACAACATTTTTTTTTAGGCATTGTAAATAATGAAATCAGAAACGCTTGA
This sequence comes from Lymnaea stagnalis, assembly GCA_964033795.1. Classification (NCBI taxonomy): domain Eukaryota; kingdom Metazoa; phylum Mollusca; class Gastropoda; family Lymnaeidae; genus Lymnaea; species Lymnaea stagnalis. The sequence goes on from CAXITT010000297.1 coordinate 122,973, forward strand.
CCCCTTTGAGTGTTTTAATGAATGTACTATGAAATCGGTTATTGAGGCCACTTCGTTGATGTAATATTAGTCATCAGTAGCAGAAACAAAAACAAAATTTAAACAACCCCTTAAAAACAATTTTTTTTCTTATAATCCCTTAAGGCTATTTTTGTTTGCATTTATGCAATTGTACGTCATTTATCATTAATGTGACTGTAGTAACAACTGATTTGTGGTATACATTTTTTGTTATCAAACATAATGCATGTAAAACCTAGTAGACTAAAAATGTATTTAAACCCTAAAACATCACAAATACAAAGCAGATAACACAGCGACACAAGTAATCTCCACACGGAAAAAACCCAGTCATTGAACAAATCATTAACATTCTTCCATCCCTTGCAACATGGAAAAGATACATTTTAAAAAAAAAGGGGGGGGGGGGGGGGGGGGGTGTTTGGCGGTGGGGTGATTAAATTGGTTGTCATCAGCAACGAAAATATGTGCCAAATTTCAGCTTAATAGGATGACGGAAAGCGTGTCAATTGTCCTTCAGAAGATTTTGCAGCCAGATAGAACACATACGGAAGCACAAACATATAGATACATTCAGATAAACACATCCACATACAAACAAATAGACACACACATACAGACTCACACACACGCGTACGCAAAAACACTCAGACACACATGCACATACAAACCAACAGAAACATACACACGTAAATGCACACAGTTACACACATGCTCATTGCACAAACAAACACAAGCATTGACACACACGCACAGTTACACACATGCTCATTGCACACACAAATACAAGCATTGACACACACGCACAGTTACACACTTGCTCATTGCACACACAAACATAAGCATTGACACACACGCACAGTTACACACTTGCTCATTGCAGACACCCAAACACAAGCATTGGCACTGACACACTCAGGGACACACTCAGACACACAGACCAAAGATTTGAGAGTGTCAGTGCTGCTAGGTTTTGAGCAATCTTTATTTCCTCATTTAATCAACACCTAAGTTTACAATTTTAGCTACATGAACTGAACCTCTTTTAAAGTTTGATCTGTTTTTCAGTTTTATTGAGTACAATAAGATAATTTATTGATCAACATTATTGATTAAATTATTGAAATATCCCTCTAAAATAATTTTTAATTTGTAAAATTTCGCTTCGTTATAGAATTACTTTCTAAGAATAAATAATTTCATAACCGATTACGTGTGTCTTCAAATGAATCCTAACGTTGGTAGCCGTGGTGGAAAACTTGAAAAATAGGAACCTCAACAAACAAACAGTGACTTAATAGGATCATCTTTAGTAATATAATTCCAACAACGCCCAGATCAACACCTGCCACATGGTAATTACAATGTCTTTAAAGAAATAAGCTTAAGTTTAAGCCCAGCCGGCCCGATTAAAACTAAGGTTTATTTAAATCTGATTTCATAAATTTAAATCCGCAGTTTAGTCTCTGACTTTTGATGAACTAAAATTGTCACCATCCATCAAGCTTCTTTAATTCTACTTGTCGTGTCTCAGTGAACAAGGTTCATCCATTCTTAGCATAAACCTATTACCCTTTACCACAGAGGTGGCAGTGTTTCTTTAAGCTTTATCTCCTGGGTAGGGGCTCTGCCCCCCCCTCCCGCCGGGTAAAGCAAAGGGCCCCCCCCCCGAACTAAATATCCCCAACAATACATCAACTGGCATTGCTGGTACTGCCCCCACAACAAAAACAAAATCTGAAGTGCCCCCCCCCCGGGGGGGTGTGGGAAGTTCTCAAATAATCACTGCAAAGGTGGTACTTAAAAGTTCACTATGAAACCTATTAAATAAATGAGCATTTCTTATGGGTTTTTTTTTTTTCAATATTTATTTCTCGTACAGTTTTTAGAACCGTTGTACCATCTGAATAAAACATGTCATCACGTGTAGTAGCTTTGCTTTAGCTGGAAGTTGTATTAAATTTAGTGTCGAAATGTTTCATCCAAAGATACTCACAGTTTTAGAACCTTTGTACCATCTGTAATGAAAGGTGTTGACACATGTGGTGATTTTTCTTTAGCTGGAAGTTGTATTAACTGTAGTGTCGAAATGGTTCATCCAAAGATACTCACCGTTTTCGTCAGTTTGATAGTTACCTCGGCACAGAAAAGTATGATACACCGTGAAAGATGTATTTCTTGTTTGTTTAAACAGTTATAAAATCTCATTATTGAGTGTTTTCAAAAATAGTTTTCTGAAAGTTTAAAAAACTTAATAAAAATTCGGATGTTGTTGATTCTTGATGTAAAAGGAGAACCATAACTATGGAAGAACTGAACAATAGGTTTTAAATACGCTGTGTCCCGTCTAGGCTCTACAACGTACATCAACTGAATACGTTAAAAATTTCGACCAACCATATTCACTGTTTATTTGATTCAAAATATTCACTCTTGCGGGGTAAGGCCTGGATTCTTATGACCAAGGCTAGTTTTTCTAAGTGTCATCAAACGGGTGTCGCGATAAAATAGATTATTGACACAGGTCTCATGACTTGACCCATCAACCCCCACCTACTCACTAGGGCATCCGACGAGCCGTTATTTCACCCTTTCGCTGGCATAGTTACAGGGTCGACAGTTCGGGTCCCTACGTGAGTCTAGTCGATTTCGTTGGCTACCGGTTGGACAATTTTCCATTCTCATTTATTGTGCTCTTGGCTTTGTTCGTTTCGCGCCAGTTTCCACCACAGATCGCTCTTATGAGGTCGCGGTATACTTTAGCAGAGCTTTCGAATCATGTTACCTGCCACCCAGCCTTTGGGCCACACCTGAAGGAAGTGGTCTCTGAGTCAAGTTGGGTCATGGGCGTGTCGTGTTGCCGCTGAGCTGACCTTCTCCAGCCTTCTTGTTCGGACTCATAACAACGTGGCCCTAGGGATCCACTGCAGCTTTAACTTTTGTACCTTGTGCATTGATGTCTTCTACTATTGGAAGTTAGGATTTTTGAATGGCATAAGGCGACAGATTTGTATCAATAAATTATAATATTGGAATGATATAAATTTCACTTCGGCGACGGCAGTTGTAGCTACTGTGACTCACAAATGCAGTCCCTTAACTTTACAAAGCATAAAACAACTCTTAAGAAATAAGTGTTTGTTTGTTTTTAAATAATTTTTTTATATTAATTTTTAATATTCTATTATTTTAAATTAATATTCTAAGGACTCACACGCTTTACACTGCAGATTTTTTTTAACCGTTTCAGAAAAGCAAAGAAAAAATATACGCACCTAAAGCAGTTGCGTTCTTTTTTTTAAAAAAAAAGAATCTCATTTAGCGCAGTTATATGGGATTTTATTTCGCGAAATCAATGTCATTATATTTCCTTTTATCTTCCACTCCAAAATCAGGATAAACCGATTATTTTTTAGTGCTGGTATTTTGAAAAAAAAATATGTCGTCATCGTCAACGCGTCTGTCTGCCAACTTACAGCAAGATAGGTTGACGGGAAGTGGTTCAAATAGCCGTCGGAATAAAAAAAATAAAAAAATTCCAGCAATTCACCCAGGAGCCAAAGCGAAGTTAATATTAAGGATTTAGAAAATGACTAATATGGTTTTTTTACAATTTCTGTCATAATCCCAAGCAACCTTAAATATAAATTTGCTGTCTAATTCTGATTTTTTTTTTTTTTTAACATTTAAATTTAATAAAAACATTTTAAAGTGAACAAAAACATATCAAACTTATTCATATGAATGAGGTTAAAACTTACTTACTGTCATATTTGTAAAAAAAAAAGTGTGTTCACAAAGACAGTTATTTCATTTATATTTTTATTTTTAAACACCCAGGTTTCCCAGCTTGCAGACGCACCATCTGTGTGATTAAAACAGTGTACGCACAAAGTGATATACCGCTCCTGTTTCATCCGACACAAGTTGATCCAACTCTCTGTAGCCACGTATTTTTGAAAGGGGTGACACTTGATGGCAACAAGCTGAAGGAGCCGTGGAGCAATGGCAAGGAACAGTTGTAAGATATCTTGATATTCCAAATATTTTACAATGAACTTTGGTGTTGGTTTTGTGTTGGTTTCTTTTTTGTTGGTTTTTTTTTTTTTTTTTTGGTTTTTTTAAATGTTTTTTTTTTTTTTTTTTTTTTTTGTTTTGTTTTTGTTTTTTTTTTTTTTTTTTTTTTTTTTTTTTTTTGGTTTTTTTAAATGTTTTTTTTTTTTTCTATTTATGATAATGTCAGACATCGTTGGGTGCGTTCGGACTTCTTGGTGGATAACTCAGAGTCATAAGTTGACCGCTTTTAAACTGACTGTAGCAACATTTTTAACGGTTACAAACAAATAAACAGAGTCTTTAAAAAAAAAATAAAAATAATAAAAGTTATTTAGCTAAGACAACAAAACATCCAAGAAAGAGTAATGAGCTTCATACGAAAAAAAATATTGTTTAAAAAATAACAATTCTCTAGGTAACAATTAATGCCACTAAATAAAATCAGGATGAAAAACCACTAAAACAAATTATTTTTTTAAAAATAACTTTATAAAATTTAATTTCGAGCAATAGGGAAATAGGGGGGGGGGTTGCTTTGAGGTGATGAAAATTTGACAAAGCATACATACAAGCAAGTCACATTATTATAGTCGCAAATAGTGCTACCGATCCAAGGATACCAACCACACAATTTTATCAGGCCCCTCTATAACAGGCAAAAGTTAATAGGTACAATTATACAATGGGCCCCCCGTCGGGCTCCTCTATCGTTGTAAATGTACCATAGTTATGACAGTTAATTTAGTTGTATAATTTTTCGCATCGATATCGTACCGGGATCAGGATCCCACTGGTATACTACCGGGATCGGAATTCTGATCTTATGCATTTCCCTTGTTTCATATAACACTCAAGTGGGCGATAGCTAGTCCGATGCTATGAGATATATGATGGCTAGAGCAAACCATTCATAATTCAAACATATTCTTGAGCATTCGAATAATCTCCACACTCTCACTTCCTGTTCCTCTGCGCATGACATTCCAAAACCAAACTTTATGTTTATACTAAAATGCTAAACAATTCCTTATTGTAGTTATCGAGTTGTTAAACTCGTTAATTCTAAAATTCACTCATACGAAACACCGTAACTACAACCACAACAATAAACACTTGATCAGGCATGCCCAAAAACGTCACCAACGTAAAATATTATAGGAAGAGAAACGCAACTAATCTCAACACCAAATACTCTCACTAAAAAAAATGAAGTAACCACGCTCGCAACAGTGATTCTCATACCAATTGAAAACGTGGGGAAAAAAAAAACTCGAGCTGAACAATGAAAATCAAGAAGTTGAGTAAAACGATTTGAAGAAATGTATTCACGGTTAAATTTTTTGCCCCTCTAAGAACCCTACAATTCAATTAATCTTTAAAAGATATATATTATACAATTTCTGAATTGTGTTTCTTCGCAAGGTACCAAGACTTGAGAGAGTTGAAAAAGAAAAACGAAAAACTCAAATTGCTGCTCACTGTTGGTGACAGTGACGTCCGCGGCGCACCATTTTCCAAGATGGCGGCCACTCGGTCGCGTCGCAAAGAATTTATATCTTTCCTAATCCCATTTTTACGTGAACGTGGCTTTGATGGCGTGGATTTATTCTGGTACTTTCCGACATACTTCGAAGGCGACGCGTCGGATAAGGACAGATACACGGACTTGCTTGAGGTGAATTCAAGTTTTGTATGCTCTACAGAAGCGTTTCTCGAACTTTAAAGCTTGGTGGCCCGGTGGACAAGTTTTCAATGTCACCCGTGGACTGTTGTCAGATTGATTGATTAGTGTTCTTTTCATTTGACCATAAATATCTCATAACACATTTTTTTTTTTTTAAAAATCCGAATTCAACCAGTGCGATAGGACTCATTTTAACTATCACCATTTAATCCTAGACGTTGTATGTTTTGTTAAGTTGTGTTGAGAAAAAAAACAACTCACAGTTCACTAGCGCTTTGTTTTTTGCGCTTAAGGGAGCTACCTTTGTGGGGCATAAACAGCTTGGTTCTAGATCGTCGGCCAGCTGACGCCATTTCCTACAATTTCAAAAATGTAATTTACAAAAGGGTGGGATAGTGTTAATTTTTTAAACGCCTTTTTGTAGTTCTCTTTTAATCCTCCTAGTAGAAATGAATTGAGTATTATAATTGTTTGCAAGTTAAATAACTTCCGTAAATGGCTTGATGTTCGACTCACGTAAAGTGCAAATGTTGGCTGTTTAACGAGGTAAAAATGTTTCCTATATTTTGGGGCCGGGGGTCGGCGTTCAACTTTTCCCTATGTAAGCTGTATGAATATTAATTTTCTTAGAAATCGCTATGGGTTCTAAGTGAATTGATGGATCTTGGCCAGGGCTCGGCAACCTTTTGAGACGGAAAGGCCAAAAGTTACAATTTACAAAATTTCCCAGTTTTTTAAAAGCCACTTACATTTTTATTTCAATATAATTATTAATATTTGCGCATGGAACTGGAGAGCCGCATCTTGGCATCAAATGAGCCGCATGCGGCTCGCGAGACGCAGGTTTCCGACCCCAGATCTAGGCCGATCTTTTTAGCAGTACCCTGCATAGTCCGTAGGCCAATATCGGTCGATTTAAAATGAATAATATCCAATCAATAGAGGGCATGTCTCAAATTTTCCAGAAGTTTGATTATTTTAAAGAGCTGTAAATAAAACTGTATCTTATAGAATGGGGCCACCACGACAAACCTCCTTTTAACGTAAATCAAAAATGGCAAGAGATATAGCATTAAGTTTTTAAAAAGTTTTTTTGGATTTGAAGAAAGCCAATTCGAAAAGACATTTTTCATACGTTTTCAATGACTTTTTTAAAAAAATTTAAAGTAGAATGTTCAGGGGGATATATAATGGAATCTAAAATCTTATTTGAGTGTTAACACAACGTAAAGTAATTACGAGTTTAAAATACTCAAACTGGAGTGGTTGAAAATGTTTTGAAAATTATTTATTTGTGTATTTGTTGATATCCCATGAGAAAAGTTGGAGTACCGGTAGAAAATAGTTTATTGAATAGAATTATTGACGCTGATGTAGACCCTGGCCTTCAGCGTGGTGACTTTATAAGGCTGCGCAAAGACCTTTTTAAAAACGGTGCATATTCGCTATAACTTCCTTTACTATAATTTTCATTTAATCTCCACGCAATCATTATACCTTCCATTTGGATCTACATATTCCCTATAACTTTCTTTACTATCTACACATTCGCTATAACTTCCATTACTATCTTCACATTCGCTTTATTTTTTTTTTTACTATCTACACATTAATTATAACTTCCATTACTATCAACACATTTGCTAAGACTTTTATTACTATGCAAACACTCGCTATAACTCCCATTATTATCTACACATTCACTTTAACTTCCATTATTTTTTTTCTCTCCCCTTTACACAATTTCTTTAATCAATAACCTTGACCCTCTCTCACCTTCTTCATTAGGAGTTGAAGAGAGCCTTTAGGGAGGAAACTTTGACTGGCGATCGCCAGAAATTATTATTATCGGCCTGGGGTCACAAGGAATTTAAGGCAATTGATCGTGGGTTCGATGTCACGGCCTTTGCAAGGTACTCAACTTCTAATTTAACATAAGACTCACAACAGCTTTTCCCAAAACGTTTTTCTCTTGGCCCGGTTATTATTTTTATTTGTTCTCGGTGACCCATTTACATCTTTTAAGATAAGATCAGATAAGATTCTTTTATGGATCCAGATATATGGAATTTTTTTTTTAATTTTTTTTTCGGGGGGAGGGGGGGGGGCTTACAATTTGCAAATTCATTTTCAGCACATAAAAGAATACATATTTTACCCAAGACAACATTTTACTATAATTTTTATATAATATAATTTTTTTTTTTGTTTTTGGGGGGGGGGGGGGGGGGGGGGGGCTTACAATTTGCAAATTCATTTTCAGCACATAAAAGAATACATATTTTACCCAAGACAACATTTTACTATAATTATTATATAATATAACTATATAGCATTAATTATTATTATTATAGCAATTTAAAAAACAAGACCTCTAAAGTATTGTTGTAGCATAGATATCAGCTATCAATAAACTCCCTGTCATCAATACCGATGTTGCAAATGGTCTGTCAGCTAAGTATGATGATTCCTATCCATCTCTTATTCTCTGGCAATATTTATTCTATAAACTTGAGCTCGGGAAGTTGAAATGGACTTGGACGTCAATTGACATTTCTTGACCAATTGTCAAAAGTGAAACTTTAAAACCGATTTTATACAGCTTCAAAATAATAACAAATTCATTTACCCTACACACAATTCAAAATAATAACAAATTCATTTACCCTACACACAATTCAAAATAATAACAAATTCATTTACCCTACACACCATTCAAAATAATAACAAATTCATTTACCCTACACACAATTCAAAATAATAACAAATTCATTTACCCTACACACAATTCAAAATAATAACAAATTCATTTACCCTACACACAATTCAAAATAATAACAAATTCATTTACCCTACACACAATTCAAAATAATAACAAATTCATTTACCCTACACACAATTCAAAATAATAAATAAAATTATTCGTTTTTAAATAGAGATAATGATAAAAGATTGAAAGGTAGCAATTGTTTTGGTGTCCCTAAACAGGGTGGTCCACGAAGGTAGACTCATGGATGACTTTAAAGTGGAAACTGCAGTCAGACAAGGATGTCTCTTGTCCCCCTTCCTAATCACCCTCGCCATTGACGATGTAATGAAAACATCCAGGGACAAAAAAAAAGGAATGAATGGGATACAGTGGACACTCTGGGAACAACTGAATGACCTAGACTTTGTGGATTACTTTGCACTTCTGTCCCACAGCCAGCACCAAATGCAGGAAAAGTCGAAAGACGTAAGCAATATACCAGCACAGTTCGGACTCAATATAAATGAAAGCAAGACGAAGATGATGAAGGTAAACTCAGCCAACCAAGAGCATATCTCTCTGGCAGGAAAGGCACTGGAAGAAGTGGAGTCCTTCACATACTCAGGGGCGGCACCATCACCATGGCGGATCCGAGGCGGAAGTATTGGCCGGGAGTGGAAAAGCTAGATCAGCATTTGTGCTATTAAAGAAAATATGGGAGTCGAAGGAGCTTAAGCTGCAAACCTAAGTCAGAATCTTTAACACAGATGTCAAAACAGTTCTCTTATACGGAGCAGAAACTTGGAAAACAATAGTTAGCATTACGCAGAAAGTACAGACCTTCATAAACACATGCCTTAGAATGATCCTAAAATCAAATGACCAAATACCATCACTAAAAAGGATTTACTAGAAAGTACTTACCAGGTGCCCAGTGATGAAGACGTTATAAGGGGAGAAGATGGAGGTGGATAGGGCATACTCTCCTAAAACCCCCACAAATTAGCACCAGACAATCCCTAATATCTCCACAAGACAACTACGTTCTTCCATTGACAGTAGAACCCTCTCAATCCCAAGAACTAAAACTAAGACCATCGGTGAACGCTCCTTGACGAAGGTACCCGGGTGCAAGACCTTGGTCGAGGGGAAGGTATATGCTCATAGTGAAACCTCGTCCATTTTCAAAAAGTCCCTTAAAACTCATCTGTTTAGGTCCGCCTATGACCTGTGATGCACCTTCCTTGCCCTACCTCATTTTCTGTTTCGGGTTGATCCTGAAGTGTCAAAGTGTCCTCGTTTTATAGCCATTTTCATTGTTTCTATAGAATAGTAGTTACTATCCTAGTGTCTCATTTGTATTTACTTAGTTTACATGTTTTAATAATTGTAAAGCGCTTAGAGCTTTATGATAAGCGCTATATAAAAATGCCTAAATAAATAAAAAAATATGGAATTCACGGGGTAAAAGAAAAAGATGAAAGCCAAAGAATACATGGAGACGCGAGCTAGAGGCAGACACGCAAAATATGGCATACACCTGGACGCATGTGGAAGATGCCCCATGCCCCAGACGGGGTAAAAAGGGCATAAAAAGAAGAAGAAACAACAAGTCTTAGTGTCGAAATAAATCGCCCAGCCAGGTAGTTGGTATCAAACAAGAAGACCACACAAGCAAAATTATAACACAGAAACAATAACAAATTTATCACCAAGGATTCTCTTAGATATATTTGAGAAAAACTGGAGTTTTTTTTATTTGTAAGTTTTTACGTTCGCACAAATGATTTATTCCAGGCATGTCGATATGATTACAATAGCTACCTTTGACTATTCGGGCAATATGGATCAACCAATAGGCCATCATACCCCCGTGAAATCATTCAAAGGGAACAATATTGTAAGTCACAAATTCTTTTCAAACTATTAAATAACGAGGTCCGGATTTCTAGTTCATATCATTTTATGTTTTTACGATTTTCGTGATCTTTTCTATACGTAACTTAACATTTTTTTTTACTTTTAACCACAACACAAGCTTTCTAATACCTTATGAACACGAACACCTAATGTTGTGTGTTAAAAAAAGTGAGAATTGTGTTATATGATGGTTGTTTTATCAAGATGGAGATGATGGCGCAACGTGGTGGTTGTACGGTAAAGATCATAAGAGTTGTGTGACAAGATGGTTGTGTGATCAATTTGATGAGGACATAATGGTTTTGTGTCATTAAGATGGTAAGAGCTGTGTGACATGATGGTTGTGTAATCAAGTTGCGATGGGTTGCGCCTGGATGACTGTGTCATCCCAGCACTTCATTAGAGGTAATCCTACGACCAAAGCATAAATGTCTGACCTGTTTGAAAAAATTTGACCTTTTTGGTCAGCAAATACATTTTTATTGAAGTTAAAATATACTTATATATTCGTCTTGTATGAAAAAAAAATATGTATGTGATGTCTTTGTACTCAGCAAGAAGTGAAGTGTTGGTTCCATCAAAAGGTGAGAATCAAGCAGATAGTGTTAAAATGTGCATCGCTGTCGAGACATCCCAGCAGAAATTATCAATGGTTGATAGTGAGGGCTCAAATTTAATACACGGCCGTAAAGATGGAGCTTAATATTGCCATGACTAAGGTTTTGTTTACCAATCAGATTTTGATGACACTAGACAAAATAAAATCATGTAAGGAACCTAGGTTTCGCTCCTTTCGGCTAAGGTTAATACATTGGCTCCCGAAACTCAAGTCTTGGGCGTGCGAATTAACATGTATAGCAGAACCCAATACGCACAGCTTTGGATTATTTCTAGTGTCTTTGGTATAACATTGCTTACAAAATGTTGAGCTTCTGTTCGGGTTTGTTTGTTTGATCAGAACATCAGACTTCAATCTCATCCAGCTTTGCATTTTTTTTTTAAAGTTATTTCAGATGAAACGGATGTATACCCGATGGTCGACATCAACTGTAACACTTCTTCTTGCACTATGTGTAACTGATGTGTAACACCAACTGTAACACATCTTCTAGCACTATGTGTAAATGATGTGTAACAGCAACTGTAACACTTCTTGCTCTATGTGTAACTGATGTGTAACACCAACTGTGACACTTCTTCTTGCACTATGTGTAAATGATGTGTAACACCAACTATATCACTTCTTCTTGCATTATGTGTAACTGATGTGTAAAACCAACTGTAACACTTCTTCAAATATGTGTAGCTGATGTGTAACACCAACTGTAACACATCTTCTTGCACTATGTGTAAATGATGTTTAACACCAACTGTAACACTTCTTCTTGCACCATGTGTAACTGATGGGTAACGCCAACTGTAACACTTCTTCTTGTACACTTTGTAACTGATGTGTAATACCAACTGTAACACTTCTTCTTGCACTATATGTGACTGATGGGTAACACCATATGTAACACTTCTTCTTGCACCATGTGTGACTGATGTGTAGCCTGTGCTACTGATGTATAGCCTGTGTAACTGATGTGTAGCCTGTGCTACTGCTGTGTAGCCTGTGTTACTGATGTGCAGCCTCTGTAACTGATGTGTAGCCTGTTTCACTGATGTGTAGCCTGTGCTACTGATGTGGCCCGACAACGTTCTGACACTAATCAATGATCAAGTACAGGATCAAGTGAAGGCGCCAGACGGGGCAGAGCATCTTTCCATCTCTATCACTTTAATCCACATTAAAGGATCACAACATAAATAAATATCCAAATGGATTAATATAACTGTCATGATAGCATATCATTTATACTCTTTGTAATACGTACAGCTCAGCGATTTGCTGCTACTTGATGTGACGTCACTTGATCCTAAAATCTTACATACGATCCAAGTGCAGCTCCTCCATTTAATATTATCTCTCAACTTTCTCTCTCTCTCATCTCTCTCTCTCTCTCTCGCTCTCTGTCTCTCTCTCTCATCCTTCTCTCTCTCTCTCTCTCTCTCTCTCTCTCTCTCTCTCTTTCTCTCTATCTGCGCATGACATGGAAAACGTCCTCTTAATACTTAAAATAACGAAACAATCTACTCTTATACATATGGAGCTGTTATAACAGATTTTTAAACCAGACATGTATTCCCTATCTGAAATTTCAGAGATTTACATCGAGGAGCTTATGGTGTTTTAAGTAATATCTTTAAGGACGTAATTCTCTTTCATAAATTCTTCCAATTTCACACAGGAAAAAACTGCACAATATTGGGTGGATATGGGCATGCGGAAATCTAAAATGAACATTGCGCTCGCCGCCTATGGAAGATTAGTGAACACGTCATCGGCGAGTGACGTGAAGCTTCATGAAAGTATTGCGGTAGGCCTACCCAAGATTGGGAACACGATGAAAACCCCAGGCGGTTTAACTTCTTATGAGGTAAACTATTAAAAATACTGCAGGCTTTCTTTCAGTTTTATCTCCAGGGGGAGGGGGGCACTGCCCCCCCCCGTGAAAGCCAATTGCCCCCCAGGAGCAAAAATATGTCCAACAATTAACCAACTGGCACTGCCCCTCCGGAAAGTCTGAAATGCCCCCCCCTCCCCCCCGGGGGGAAAATTTCTCAAAGAAACACTGACTGGTATTTTATAAAGCTTTTATTTAACATTGTTGTTCAGAGCCAAATTGCCTATTGCCCCTGACACCTTCCGAATATCCCAGACAGATTTCTTAAACATCTAAAAATCTAGCGTACCACTTTTGTATATAAAGTTTTAATTATTAGATATTTATTACCGTGAATTTTTTTTCTTGTATTAAGATGGAATTATTGAATATCATGCGCAGATGGGAGGAAGAAAGTTAAGGATGAGATTGGACATAGTTAAACTAAAGGGGTTTGTATGGTGAATTTTGTTTTTGCTTGTTTTGAGGTTACATCAACTTGAATCGGAACAGCCATCGTTCATCTCTTTAGATTATGAAGTATATGAGATCATGACAATTGTTTTCTTCTATTGGATATCTTATTTTATAGCGTGAATCTTTGTGTCGACGTAAATAAAAGTTAATTGGGGATTGAAATCCTTTTGATTTATCTCGTGCTTTCATAGCAGTTTATCATATTAATAATTGAGAAGTATTGGACACTGGTCAAGACACAGCTGTGACACAGGTTATATACAAGTTATAAGTAACACGAAGAGGAGAAGTGTCGCACATGGTGTCAGAACAAAACTAAGGGGCATAAAGCCTACAAAAGTGCTGGAAGCCATCAAACTCAAATGTTCACTGAGGTCAAGTTTTAGGAGTAACACTTTAACCAAGCTATAAATAGACAGTGCCAAGCAAGTAATCACGATGGAGCACCGTGTAAACCTACATTAGCATGTGTTGTGTGTAGTAACTTCCAGTTAACGGATATCTTTTATTGGAACAAAAGAAGTGATTTACTTAAGATCCACTCTTTCGGCAGTACTGTAGACCAGAAAGACCGTGAAATTATTTCAGACTAGACTTAATTTGATTAAGTTATATTATATTTTATCTTTTTCTGCTGGTATTGAAATACTATGGCCGAAAGGAAGAAGATTACAGGACCATGTTTCACACTACTAGGATTGATAGAAATTCAGATCCTCATACCACGGTTTTTACAATAAAAGTTAACGTAAACAAATGGTTAGAGCAAACTAAAATTAACTCTAAAAGACCAAAAGCTCTGATGGATAAATCTATTGTTGACAAAAGGACTTAGACATGCATCAGAGCCATTGTTTGTCTTCTTAATTAAAAAAGACAAAAAAAATTAGAATAGAAAAATGTTTAGCAGATGCAATCTGCACTTTTAAGGATGCGCATGTTCATAAAGTTCTGGACAAAAGACCAAAATCAGCCGCAGCCATAGACAGCAGCAGAAATAGTAAGATATCATGGAGAAACCCACGTGACACAAGATTGACTAGTCTTCCTGCAAATTGGCAGAACAATCACTTTAAACAAAGCACAAGTTATGAATCGCATAATGCATGTTTCCACTGTGGCAGAAATGTTCACAGGAAAGCAGAATGTAGAGTATTACAAAGAGAATTAGGCAACTATAGAAAATTATAGACAAGGCAGAAATTCACCAAAAAGTAGCCCCACCAGAAATAATTATAGGAAACAGTCGATTTAGAAGTAGACAAGACAAATAACTGTCCGGAAAACTTGAGGAAAAGTGTTACTAAATATAATTTATATTTTTATTTATTTTTCAAAACATAATCTGCACAAGCTTACTTTGCATAATGCATACTATGAGTAAAAAATAGATATTTATTTTTATTTTTTTATGTGTCTTTGATAGAAAGTCTGTATTTTTTAATTAATATTTTTAATTTCTGTTCTATTTTTATTATTTAAAATTGAAATTTTGAAATTATCGACAAAAATAAAAGAAGAATTATTTACTTTTTGTAAATAACGAATGCTTGCACAGTTCCTGTTGGAGTGACACAACATCGACACAGGAATAAAATTTAAAAATAATGGAATTTAAATGCTGCATCGTTTTAAGACCCTTGTAGCGAGCCGTCCGTGGTTCAGAACGTGATTGCCTACTGCCCCCCTGACACCTTCCGAACCCCCACAGCTGTCATCTGAGCTCCCCCATCCCATCCTTATCCGTCGTTCTATGTACGAGGCAGACGCGATCAATGCCACAAAGTAACAAATCCGTGGATTTGGGAGTAGACCAAAAAAAAAATTAAAAAATCTTTAAAATGGTAGATTAGAGGAAGTCGTTTCTTTAAATTAAGGTGCATTCTGGTCTTTAAAAAAAAGTATTCCGTTTTATTGAACACTATGTAATAATAGATTAGGTTTTTATTTTCTCCGCCCCCAATAGGCTAACGAGGGATGTACTATATAATAGTTTAAATAAACCATCTTTGAAAAACATTAGTTGTGTTTTTTGGTGGTTTTTTTTCCTATTAATATTTCCTCCTTGAACATTTTATTTTTAAAATTGTAACTGACATGATTACAATTTACAACTACAATTTGTCATCTCCAAACTTATGTGGAAGTTACGCGTATAAAAAATTTCAAAAATTAGTTTTTGGCGCAAATAAAAAAATGATCTTAAGAAACGCATTGCTGATGTCTTTTGGTGTATTATTATTTGCAGATATGCGCTTGGAGTAAAAATAGAGGCAAAGTTTATTGGGACTCCTTGGCTCGTGCACCATATCATATAGTGGATAACTACTTTTTGTCTTATGACAACGTGGAGAGCTTCAAGGAAAAGGTAATCATTAAAAAAAAAACACATGTGCAAAGTCTTCAAATAGCGCCCCTTTAATTTCTTCAATAAATGACATAGAATTAATATATGATACATTTGTAAAAATAAAACATTGTTTGTATACAATAAAATGGTGCCAGGACTGTCTCCACTGCTGAATAAAGCCACGTAGGGACCCATGCGCAGGTTTTGACTCTCAGAGGCAATACTCAGGGGAGTGGGCAAATGAGGGAAACCATCAAGGTCAAGAATTGTATCAGGATATACCAGTGCTTCTCCTTGTCATATTTCCTCCCCCCCCCCCCAATTCCCCCTCAGAAAGTTGTCCATATCCTTCTATCTAAGCTCATGTCTAAGGTATATTTTTTTTCACATCATTGTTCTGTTGCATAATCACTGACCCAGCAACCTGACGTTAACATTTAATATTATACAACGCTGCTATTAATAGTTATTTAAAGCAGAGAAACATTCTTAAAATCCTAGTTTTGATGATTACCGTTTGTGAAAACGTTAACGAATTTTGTTGGTTCTCCTTATTTTGTTTTCTCCCCTTAACGTCATAACTAACTATGTATGAGGATACCCAAAACTACTCCACATTACTCACATGCACGCAAGTTCAAGATACAAACAATTCGACAAGCTAACACCCCAAAAATAAAAGTCGATATCTTGCCGCGTGGCCCCTAGGCACACAACTCACTTGCCGCTCGGTTAATCCGGCATTTTACTTGATAGGAGATGGTGTGGAGCAGAAATTGAGAGAGCCGATGGCTCCCGGGCATGAGGAGGAAATGGCATATGGGGGCGGGCGCATTGAGCCCCACTGCCTCAATTTTTAGAAATTATATTAATTCGCATATATGAATTAGTTTTGATAATTCTACTCTCTCTTTAACGGAGAGCTGCAGATGACATGGTTTAGGATATCTAGATGTCCTTTGTTGTTTTGTTTGTTTCTTGTGTTTTTTTTTATATTAGTTGTATGTTTGTATTGGAGTTTTGCAATAAAATTTGTATTTCAATTATTTATTTATTTTTTTAAAAATATTAATAACTTTTAAATATACGGTTTAATTTTTCATTTTTTTTAAACATCATCTTGTAATTATTACGTCATCTCAAGTATAAGGACCTGTCCGATACGCCATTGCTAATGGCTGATTTAACTTTTTAAATCCTTTATATTAACTTCCCTTTTTTTTTTAATGATGGTGAAAACTGATTTTTTGTGGCTTGTGGTGGGTGGAGGGGGTTGGGTGTGAAAAATTTTAAGAAATGTGTTGTTACTGGCAACGAGTCTATTCGCCAAGCTTTAGCCCGATAGGTTGACTGGGGGTGAGTCCAGTAACCGTCCCATGATTATGTTGCCAGCTGGCTAGCCAGCCACGAACAAAAGCGAAGAAAACATGCAGAATTTTTTTTTTAAAAACGATATCTTTGCGAATAAATGTCATTCTTTTAAAAAAAATCATCGCAGTGCGTTTGGCGCGTAATGTTTCCTTTATTTTTTTCTCAAATAGGTGAAATAAATCTACGGTGTAAAAGCGGGTGGGTCGTGAGAATGTAATATGTTTCAGGGGCGGGACTTGGCGTAGAGCACTAATTGGGATTCTTATGACGTGAGTTAACTGAATGCACGTTTTGCAATATAATCAGCCTGATCCAAATGGTCCGATATGACATTTTTAAGAGGATTCATACCCCAAAAAATCTTTGTTTTTGGGGGGATGTTTAATTTTAAATTCTTTACAATAACATTTCTTTTGTTCGTTGCTGGTCGACTGGGCGGCTGAGGGGGCAAACTCTGCATGCTTCAAACTGACCTACTTCTCGTCAACCTATCGAGCTGAAACTTGGCACATATTCTCGTTCCTGATAAGCCCATTTTTGATCAAATTTGCAACCCCCACCCCAACCCCCCAAAAATAAGTGTTTTTTTTTTCCTTTTTCTTAAGGACGTAATGAATGAAATATGATACCACTGATGAAATAAAATTCCTGATATCTGCTCTAAAAGTGATTCTTGAAAAAAAACGCATTGCGTTTTCTGCGTTGTAAATTCTTTTATTCTAAAATCTTTGTTGACAAGTTAATACTAACTAAATGCGCAGTCTAAAAGCGGATTCTTATTCAAATATTAATATATGCGGGGGGGGGGGAGTCTTTATAATAATCCCAATGAGTGCTCCCTAAGACTGTAAACCGCTCCCCTCAACCCCTTGTTCAAGTCTAGTGGATATAGTCCTCTACATACATTATTTTTTTAATATAATCTACCATTTTTGCGCTCCGTTATTATAACGTATGGGGCGTCCATCCGCCCCTTTCACATGGCACCAGGCTCGTCGATCTATTATAAAACAACTGGATTGTAAGAATTTGCGAACAAATAAATTTACATTTTTGTATAAGTAAAAGTGTTTTAAAAATGTGCAATTCATTGTGACAATTTATTCAATTTTTTTCAAGATTCGATTTGTGCGAACCAAAGGCTATGGTGGCGTTGCCATTGTGGAATTAGGTGAAGATGATTTCTTGGGGTATTTGTGCAACACTGGAATATATCCTTTGGCAAGAACCGTGAAAGCTGAATGCACTACACCAATGTACTGAACGGATCCACGAAAAGGATGCAGTAAACGAATGCACAAATCGAATGCACTAGAACATTCTAATAAATAAAAATATACGCATTGAATATTCCCCTTGTTATGAAATACACTGTGTTCTTTGTAGAAAGAATTTTCGTTAAGATTATGATTTCTTTTATATTCCACTTTTGTTTTGATGAATTGAAATTAAGAATGTTATAGCCTGTGATTTGAACTAATTTTTATTCACCACACGCACTGACGTTCATCCTTACCTCATGTCCTCCTTTTTTTTCCATATTGACGTGAACCGATTCGCATATCATTTTTACACGAATACAAAAAGCCCTACCACAATATACATAAAGAAATAAAATATTAATGAGAAAAAGGTATACAAGATGAGAATCCAAGCATGGAAAAGCAAGGCATCAGTTGAGTCTGATTGTAAGGAAGTGGCCAAAGCTGTACATAAGCTGTTGCAACACATTGTTGAATGGATGGATGACAATCAAATATTACCCATTCCCATTCTTTTTTCTGTCCTTGCCCAACTCCACTTATCAATTCATACAGCAAATTCACATACATAGCATTACAATCTTAAGTCTCATTAATCCACACACATCTCCTCACCACCGTATCTTTCATTAATCTCCACAATCTCCTTACAACCATAAGTTTATTAATCTACACACATCTCCTTAATGTCTTATGGCTCATTAATCTACTTACCACCATATGGCTTATTAATATACACACATTTCCTTACCACCATATGTTTAAATAATCTACACACATCTCCTTACGAACTTATGAATAATTTATCTACACACATCTCTTTACCACCACATCTACACATAGCTCCTTGCCACCATATTTCTCATTAATACGCACGCTTCACTTTACCACCATATCTCTCTTTGATCTACACACATTTCCATAAAGCCTCGTGTCTCATTAATCTACCCATGTCTCCTTACCACATTATGTCTCATTAATCTATGCTCTAAATACATCTCCTTACCACCATAAGGCTCATTAATCTACACACATCTTCTTATCGCCGCATACCTTAAGAAGATGTCAGTTCACGCATTTCGGCTGCAATTTTTCGGCTGGCTACATCTAGATGCTAATAATAACAACGATATAGCTACACAAGACAAGATTGTCTTTACAATATCCTTATAAAACTTTAATATATTTTTTTAAACAAATACCCAACCAAAAAAAAAAATGCTGAACAGTCTGCTTTTTGGTCCGGGTAATTTGAGATCTTAACCGATGGTTGCGAGTCCGGGTCCAGGTATTTAGGAATGATCTTTAGAAGACGAGAAATGTATCTAGAATGATCCCATGTGTAATACAATTAAAATAAAAGTACAGGCGGTTGATCGAGATAGTGATAGAACCGAGGTAATGAGCAAGAATTGTTGTCTTTTATTTTATTTGTTTTTTTTTTTTAAATTGGAATAAAATAATTTACACAAATATATAAAATGGCCACCAAACAGAAATTTGCCTGAGCTGAGCGTTTACAAAGTAATGCACTTTGACCTTACGGAATAATGGTGAGACCAAGGTTAGCACAACCAGTCTTTCTTTCGGACAATTTCCTCCAGTTGGGGGGACAGTTGGGGGGGGGGGGCTTTTCCGAAGTTCGAAGGCGGGTGGGGGGGCGCAATGCCGGTTGTAGTTGTGAAAGTGGGTTTTCGGCACCATGTCAATTTTTGTCCTCTTTATTTTGAGGGGTTGCCCTTTTCGGGCAACTGAAGACTTCGTATAGTGAAAGGGAGTACGGAAAAACTGTTCGCTCCCCAATGGTGGCACTGCAATAGCTACGCCGCTGGTGTAAACGGGCTCTGTTGACCAGGGTCGACTGACTTTGCTATCCATTTTAATGGCATACACCAACTGAATGTATTCCCCAAGGGTCGACTGACTTTGCTATCCATTTTAATGTCATACACCAACTGAATGTATTCCCCAAGGGTCGACTTTGCTATCCATTTTAATGGCATACACCAACTGAATGTATTCCCCAAGGGTCGAATTTGCTATCCATTTTAATGGCATACACCAACTGAATGTATTCCCCAAGGGTCGACTGACTTTGCTATCCATTTTAATGTCATACATCAATTGAATGTATTCCCCAAGGGTCGACTGACTTTGCTATCCATTTTAATGTCATACACCAACTGAATGTATTCCTTAAGGGTCGATTTTGCTATCCATTTTAATGGCATACACCAACTGAATGTATTCCCCAAGGGTCGACTTTGCTATCCATTTTAATGTCATACACCTACTGAATGTATTCCCCAAGGTGATCTTTAGGCGAAGTATTTTCACATTGATTCCACGGATAGATTCAAAGGACATTGTCTTGAAATAGATGCGTTAATGCCAAATGTATGTACCAACTGGTCCGCTACGTGAGCTGAGCTAAAGGCACAGACGTTTTGTTAAAGCTGTGTACATTTTGTGTTATAATAATTACGTATGCGAGGTCTCATTATATTAAGTCAATTCCATCCTTGTAAAAAATATGTATATATATATTACTGTCAAACCACCAAACAAAAAATATTCTGAATTTCGTAAAATGATGTTTCTTTTTAAAGTTTATTTTAAAACCGACACACATGTCTGTTGTTAAAGGCAACTTTCAGGCTCACTTTAAAGTGTGTCAACGATTGTTTAAGGTCACCTCATTCAGTTCGCTAAATGAGGGCGGTGTGTGGAATGGGGCATTAAGATTGCATAATAATGTGATGTTATTGTGAGCTTATTATGGTAAGGTTGAAAGTGAATGGGAGCTTAAAATAGGAAAAGGGGGTGGGTGTGGTTGTGAATTAGGGGCTTATACAAAAGTAAGGGGGATATTGATTGCGGTCTTAAAACGGTCAGACTAGGAGGTATGATTATGGCCTTAGGACTGTGAGAGTAGTTGCATGGCTTGGGAACTTAAAACGACAAGGAATATATGGGGCCTGGAGCTGATTACGGTAATGTTAAGTCTCAATGGGGGCTTCATGTAATTAAGGGAGGTGTAAGGTTTATAAGGGCATGAGCCACTAAGCAGATGTTTGTCGATTATGAGCTTAAAATGGGCATGGGAGGTGCGTGGATTGTAAGGGCGTAAGACGGTAAGGAGAAGTGTGTTTGCAAATGGGGCATAAGGTGGTAAGTAGATGTGCTTTGATTAGTTGGACATCAATGGGGTAGGAGATGTGTGTAGATGTATGGGAAATAAGGTGGTAAGGAGATGTGTGTGGATGAACGAGACTTTAGGTTGTAATGTTATGTGTATGAACTGTTGCTTGAAATGATAAGTGCATTTGAGCGAGGAGAGAAAAAAATTGGAGATGAGTAATATTTGTTTTCCATGTCATCCATCCATACCTGTGGCGAAACTGCTCATGTAGGGCCTTGGCCTGCTAAACCACTTCCTTCCACTCATACCTAAATGATGCTCTTCTTTTCCATGCTTGGATTCCCAGCTGCTGTAGATCTTTTTTCCCCTTTTAAATGTTTCACTTTACCATATAGATTCAGGTAGGGCTGTTTGTATCTGTGCAAAAATAATGTGCTGTACATATTTAATCGGTTTACGTCAGTATAAATAAAGTGAGGCTGGGAGGTAAGATTGAATGTCAGTGTTCGTGGTCAATAAAAACTCGGTCACAACACGGGCTAAAACATTTCATATTTCAATTCATCAAAAAAAAATGGAATATAAAAAGAGTTCATTCTGGCAACTGCTAAATTTCTTTTCATAAAGAACACAAGACAAATTGTAACAAGAGAAATGTCCAGTCTGTATACTTTTATTTATTAGAATGTTTCAGTGCATTCGTTCAGTGCATTCGTTTAGTACACTCAGCTTTCACGATTCTCGTCAGAGGATATGTTCCATTGCCACACTCGATCCCCTTGAAATCATCTTCATCCAGATCCACGATGGCCACGCCACCTAAGCCAGAGGCTCGGACAAATCGAATCTTAAAATTTGAATAAAATGTTACAATGAATATCCTAGTTTGTATACTTTTACTAATAAAATATATATATATATATATATATATTTATCGTTTGCGTATTCTTAAAATCCTATTATTTATATGAGCTCGGCGAGCTTCAGTGCAATGGCAGAGGGCAGGTGGACGCCCAGGGCGCAAGAATCACGGAGCGCCACAATAGAAGGGTATATAAATGTTTACATGTAGAGGTTTACATCCCCTAGACTAAGAAAGAGGCAAGTGGGCGCCCCGGGCGCCAGAATCACGGAGCGCCACAATAGAAGATTATCTAAATGTTTAAATGTAGAGGCTTGTATCCACCAGACTTGGAAAGGGGACGGGGGATTCCGCCTCGGGAGGTTATTTTGTTGTTGTTGATGTGATGGATATAATTCTGTTGTAAGCTGAAAAAAAAAATTACATGTATCTAAAAGATTGAGATCCTCGCCGCAATTACTTTGTACTTTCGTGCATTGTTTCTTACTTTTAATCATCATAAGTACACCATCGTTTTTTTCACTACTAATCACCATGGATTCACAATTGTTTATTACTATTAATCACCTTTGAAACGCAATTGCTTATTATTATTAATCATCATAGGTACACACTTGTTTAATACTATTAATCATCACAAGTGAATAATTCAACAACCTTTATAGAATGTAATATTGAAAAATATTGCGGGTTGCGGCTGAAGATTTTTACAAAACATGCATTCAAGTGACGCACTTTATGCGAATCCCCAATTAGTGCTCTCCCCCAAAGCTCGCACAGCACATTTTCTCAAGCCTCTTAAATATATTAATACTGCTTATAGGTCGCTAAACAATGGGTACAGCAATGCGTGAACTTCCCCTCTACTTAAGTTATTGGACAAATCTTTAACTCAAGAAACGCATAATGAAAAATTCCATAATTTCGCTACACCCCGCTTACCCCCCATGATACGTCACTGCACACTTTTTTATTTCACGCCCTTGAACTATATTAATATTCTCATGTCCAAACGACTTTTAAACTGAATATTTATTACACCATTCTTAAATTTGGACCATTTTGGTGGGGGGGGGGGGTGGTTTCCCCAATAGAAAAATTAAATATTACGCACCCAACACATTTGCGTTATTAAAACAGATATCATTTAATTTATTTCACGCCCTTGAACTATATTAATATTCTCATGTCCAAACGACTTTTAAACTGAATATTTATTACACCATTCTTAAATTTGGACCATTTTGGTGGGGGGGGGGGTGGTTTCCCCAATAGAAAAATTAAATATTACGCACCCAACACATTTGCGTTATTAAAACAGATATCATTTAGCGTAGTTATCGGGAATTATATTTTGCGCACCACCCAGAAATTGAACCATTCACACCAAAATCAAAGTGTAATAAAAGAGATTCTAACTCCCCACCCGCTTCTACACCGCAGGTTTATTTCAGCAACTGTTTCAGAAAAACAAAAGAAAATATTACGCACCAAACGCACTGCGGGTTGTTGTTGTTGTTGTTGTTGTTGTTGTTGTTGTTGTTGTTGTTGTTGTTGTTGTTTCTTAAAGAATCTCATTTAGCGCAGTAATCGGTCATGTTTAAATCCTGTATCTTAACTTAGCTTTTGTTCGTTGCTGGCTGGCGGGCTGGCAAAATCTTCGGGACAGTTAATGGACTCACTTACCATCAACATATCCAACTGAATCTTGGCCCAAAACTCGTTTCCCTAACATTTCATTCCATTGTGAGCCCTCCCCCAAACCAACCCAACACCCCCCCCCCCTAATCAGCTTTTCAGCACACAAATTAAAAAAAGCGAAGTTAATATAACGTACTTCAGATGACGTAATACTTACAGGACTTTTTCAAGTTACGTTATAACTAAATATTTTAAAAAGTTATCAATAAATTTGTTTAACGAATAAATACTTAAAATACACATTTGAATGCACCAATCCAATAAAAAAGAAACACAACTAATACTAAATGTCGCAACTCCTCGATTCCTTCTCCGCCACCATCTCCTCCTCACGCCCGGGAGTCATCGGCTCCCTCAATTCCAGCTCCACAACTTCTCATATCAAGTAAGTGCCGGATTAACCCAACGGCAAATGACGGGTGTGCCTAGTGGCCTCGCAGCTAGATATCGAATATTACGTTTGGGTGTCAGCTTGTGAATCTTTTTTTTTAAATTTTTTATTTGAACGTACGTGTTTGAGATTAATGTGGAGTAGTGTTAGGTATTACAGAAAACAACACAATTCGTTAACGTGTGCTCCAACGGTAATCATCAAAACTAGGATCTAACAAATTTAAAAAAAAAAAATGTAAATATTTTTTTTTGTTGATAGCTTATAACAGCAGAGATGTCTAAAATGAAATGCCAATGTCAGGTAACCGAACAATGTTGTGAAGAATAAAAGCCATTAGACATGCACTTATATAGAAGGATATCGATAAATTTCTGTGCGGGGGGAATTAAGACAAGGAAAAGCTCTGGTATATCCTGATACATTTCAGCCCAGGGCGGCACCCCTCCTTTGTACATGTACGCCTCTGAGAGTCGAAACCTGCCCATGGGTCTCTGCGTGACTTAATCCAGCAGTGAAGACAGTCCTGGCACCTTTTTCTTGTATACAAACAATGTTTTATATATACAAATGTATCATATATTAATTCTATAAAATTTATTGAAGAAATTAAAGGGGCGCTATTTTAAGGTTTTTCACATGTGCTTTTTTAATGATTACCTTTTTCTTGAAACTCGCCGCGTCGTCATAAGACAAAAAGTATTTATCCAGTATATGATAAGGTGCGTCAGCCAAGGAGTCCCGATGAACTTTGCCTCCCTCTTTTAGCAAAGAGCATATCTGCAAATAAGAAATCACTTAAAAGACATCAGCAATGTGTTTCTTGAGATAATATTTTGTTTGCATCAAAACTCATTTTTTGAACTCTTATACCTGTACCTTACACAGAAGTCTTGAAACGATAAAGTGTAGTTGTAAGTTGTAATCACATAAGTCACATTTTAAAAAATAAAATGTTCAAGGAGAAATAAAGTAAACGAAAAATTGTTTAAAGTAAAATGTTTAATTTTATTATATTATTTTGGTATGTCCCTCGCAAGTCAAGTTAATGCATAGGAAATAAAAATCTATTGTATTATAAGGTTTTATCCATTAAAACTGGATACATTTTTTAATAAATATCAGAATGCATCTTAAAGAAACGATTTTAGCTGTTTATCCCACTTCTACTACCTTTTAAAGGACTTTCTGTGGGCTTAAAAATACACGGCTCTGTTACTTTGTTGCCGTCACCCATGACTCTCTCGCGCGCATGATCGCGGCTGCTTCGTGCAGAGAATGGCGAGATAAGGATGGGACAGGGGAGGTCAGGTGAGAGCCGTGAGGTTTGGGGAGAGATCGTTCGGGAGGTCTTGGGGCTCTGAACAACCGGACGACTCGTGGCAAGGGTCTTTAAACGATGCAGCCATGAAATTCTATTACTTCTAGTTTTATTCGAGGGCAGATGTTAAGTCACTCTAACAGGAACTGTGGAAGCATTTGTTCTTTATAAAAAGGAAATGATTCTAATTTTAACGATCATTTTAAGATTACAAATTTATATCATACAAATTTTTTTTTTTAAATTAAATATAATTTTAAAAATACAGAAATTCCATAAAAGACACATTTAAAAAATAAATGATTTAAACTTTTAATATGCATTGGGCAAAGAAAGTCTGTTGCAGATAATATTTTGAAAAATCTTTTTTTTTTAAAATATAATTTGTGTCTACATTTCAATCGAATCCTTTGGCTACATAGATAAATGTCTGCTTTTACCTCACAGACTACAGACTGCACGATACGTTTTAAGAAATGATTCACTAATTTCTACTTTTTAGTACGTTTAATCATGTCTCTGGTATAAAGTTTTTTTTCTTTAAATTAATTTTTAAAAGGTGAAATCCGAGATTGAGTAAGAAAACTATTAAGACACGGCAAGCCTTGTAAATCGCCTCTCAATTAATGTCCGTCGTCTGATGCGCGCTTATTTCCTGGGTTGAATATTAGATTGAATATTACCCCCACGTTATTTTACTGACCGAAATTTTCAGAGTAGAGGAACTATCGGAGAGTTTAAACTTAGCACATCAAACTGTTACGCTGCATTTTATATGGCTAAGAAATCTGTCTGGGATGTCGTCTGCCTAGAAAGATATTGGCTTCCAGATGTCCCAACTACAAGCAAGCAAACTCGCCATAGACATGTTAAATAAAAAAAGCTTCATAAAATACCGTCATCTTTAATCATTTACCTCATAATAAGCGAGACGGCCTGGTGTTCTCGTGTATCCCCCACCTGGGGCTAGGCCAACGGTCATACTTTGACCCATGTTCATGTCGCCTTGAGATGACGTGTACACTCTTCTTCCATAGGTGGCAAGTGCGATGTTGATTTTAATTTTTGGCATGCCCCTAGCCACCCAATATTCGACAGTTTCTTTCTATGGGAAAATGGAATGTGGTCATTAAAAATATAGACTAACTGAATAAGTTCAGAAGCAAGTCAATATTTATTTTTGAAAGTATATGACATTTTTTTTTTCTTTTTATATTAAACTTTTACTTGAAAGACATAAAGAATATGGTACTAAGGAGCTGAGGAGTAAGGTACTAAAAACCTGAAGAGTATTGTACTAAGGAGCTGAGGAGTAAGGTACTAAAAACCTGAAGAGTATTATGCTAAAAACATGAAAAGTATGATACTAAAGATCAGATAAGTATGGTACTAGGGACCTGAAGAGTATGGTACTTAAGGTCAAAAGAGTATGGTACTAAAAATCTGAAGAGTATGGTGCTAGACACCAGAAGAGTATGTTACTAAAGACCAGAAGATTTTGTTAAAAGGTACCAGAAGCGTATGGTACTAGAGACCAGAAGATAATGGTACTTAATAACAGAAGAGTTTGACCCTAAAGACGTGAAGAGTGTGGTTCTAAAGACCAGAAGATTAGGGTACTCAACACCAGGAGAGTATGGTACTAAAGACTATAGCTTCTCTTCTTGCTGAGTACAAGGACATTACATTCATATTTCGTTCATATCAGAAGAATAAATAATTATTTTCTAAATTCAATACAAATGTATCTGCAGACCAAAAAATGTCAATTTTTTTTTTCAAATAGGTAACTCTCATATACTTAGGTAATAGGATTACCTCTAATGAAGTGCAGTAATGAAGTGCAGTAATGAAGTGCAGTAATGAAGTGCAGTAATGAAGTGCAGTAATGAAGTGCAGTAATGAAGTGCAGTAATGAAGTGCAGTAATGAAGTGCAGTAATGAAGTGCAGTAATGAAGTACAGTAATGAAGTGCAGTCATGAAGTGCAGTCATGAAGTGCAGTCATGACGTGCAGTCATGAAGTGCAGTAATGAAGTGCAGTAATGAAGTGCAGTAATGAAGTGCAGTAACGAAGTGCAGTTATGAAGTGCAGTAATGAAGTGCAGTAACGAAGTACAGTAATGAAGTGCAGTAATGAAGTACAGTAATGAAGTGCAGTAATGAAGTGCAACAATGACGATCCAGAGAACACATTCATCACCGTACTGATGACAAAACCATCATGTCGCACCATCGTCACCAACGTGGGCACACACCCAATCAAGTCAAACAATTCTCACAATCTTAGTGTCACAGCCATCATGTCACACCATAACGTACGCTTTATCAAACAACCCTAATGTTGCGCCGTCATCACCATCTTGATGACCCAACCACCATGTCACACCATACTCACCATCTTGATGACCCAACCACCATGTCACACCATACTCACCATCTTGATGACCCAACCACCATGTCACACCATACTCACCATCTTGATGACCCAACCACCATGTCACACCATACTCACCATCTTGATGACCCAACCACCATGTCACACCATACTCACCATCTTGATGACCCAACCACCATGTCGCACCATACTCACCATCTTGATGAAACGATCATTATCTGACACAATCCTAACTTTTTAAACACATGACATTACGTGTTCGTTTTTAAAAGGTGTTTGAAAGCTCTTGTATGGTTTTATAAGTAAAAAACAATATGATAATTGTGCATGACAAAAGATCCCGTTATGGTAAAAAGCTAATACGTTTCAAACCACAAAAATCCGATGGCATTACATCTTTTTCCCATCTCTTTAGGTGGTAATTTGAATTTTAAAAAAATGTGACTTACAATATTGAGTCCGTTAAGTGATTTCAAGGGTGTATGATGGCGTATAGGTTGGTTCACATAGCCCCCATAGTTAAAGGTAGCTATTGTAATCATATCCACATACCTGGAATATATCATTGGGGCTAACGTTAAAACTTAAAATTTAAAAAAAGAAATAATAAAAAAACACAGCTTTTTCTTTAAATGTAATTCAGAGCATTCTCAGTGGACACTTTATTATACTACTGTGTTAAACTTTGGCCCGTGTTGTCTTCTTGTCTGATCCCATCTGTTTGTTCGGGCGATTTATGTTGACATGTGTTGTGTTGGGATACAAAAATAATGTCACCCTTTACATTTTTGTGAACATTATCCGTATTTAAACAACACATTATGCTGTTTGGGTTTTTTTTTATTTAATGCATAACCTTCTTTTTATAAAGGATTTACTTGTGACAATGATCAAGAATAGCCATTCACGTCCAATTCTTACGAGCTCGAGTTTATAGAAGAAATATCGACAGAGAGTAAGAGATGGATAAGGATAATTATACAAAGTGCCAATACAAAGGTTCACCATCTGTAGTAATGAGATCGAGATAATTGATGGCTGCTTTCTATACTACAGAAATAATTGAGATGACTGGCTTTTTTTTTTTAACTGCTAAAAAAATTAGAGTAAACTGTTGTCGCGGGTAACAAATGTATTCCTTTGTGTGCTGATTTTGAAATGTAAAATCGTAACAAGAACAAGAACAGCAAAACCCATTTGTTTGGGTCAATGTATCAATCTTATCTGATCTTTTCTTGAGAGATGTGAATGGGTCACGGAGAACGAATCAAATAATGACGTGGCAACGAGAAAACTATGTGGGAGACACTGTATTTGTGATTTTTTTTTTTGTGAACTTAATAGTAAGTTGAGAACCTTGAAAAGGCCGAGATATTGAAGCCTGCGTCAATAGCCTCATATTCTTTGAGACCCCAAGCAGATAATATTAATTTATTGCGACGACTAGCCGAAGCTTCGTTCCAAAAGGCTGTGTCCAACTCCTAATGGAGAAATAGAGAGAGTGAAGATTAATGATTTTAAGAAATTGTTAGGAGGAGAGAGGAAATCAAAGTTATAGGGAATGTGGTGGTTGTAATGGAAGTTATAGTCAATGTGTAGATAGTAATGGAAGGCATGGTCAATGTCTAGATAGTAAAAGAAGATATAGCGAATGTGTAGATAGCAAAAGATGTCAGCGGATGTGTACCGATTGTAATCGGCCCAAAGCTCTTCGCGCAGCGTTATGACGTCACCTCGTGGAAGGCCAGTGTCTACATCAGCGTCACAAATTTTATTCCAGAAACTATTTCTACCGGTACTTTAAATATTCTCTTGGAATGTCAACAAATACAAATATAAATAATTTTTATAACATTTCTCACTAGCTTGAGTATTTTAAATTTGTAATTTACTTTACTTTGTTTTAAGGTACATTTTATGTTACTGGTAAATCGGGGAGTAAATGTCTCACTTGTTAAACAGCCAGCACTTGGACTTGAATCGCGCCAAGTATCAAACGAAGTAAGGAGGTTACTTAAGTAACAAACCTTTAGGATGTTCAAGGCATTTCTAATAGGTGGCTTGAAATCGTCTAAGAACTACAAAAGGAGTTTTAAAATGAACACTACGTTTTTATATGACATCTATTAAAAAGTGTACATTAGGAAATGGCGTAAGCGGGCCGTCGAACTACTACCAAGGTCTTTATGCCCCGCCCCCTTAAGCATCAGTATCAGGCCGCGAAGCGGCACGTCTAGATCATCCTTCGCCAGAGCAACCCTCGACAGCACCAACTCGATCGGGCACCAACGGAGGCAACCCCAGTACAAGAACTTCCGGTCGGCTGGTGACGCTGCTGTGGACTTTCTCATCGGGTTGGGACTGTATATTTACGTCCTAGAATCTCCCCCCCCCTTTTTTTTTGTTCTCCTATTTCGTGGAAGCGTCGGACGCCCCTAATGGGGATTTCTACAGTGGAAGCAGCTAGGACGAAACGGTTGCCTAGGCACAGCTTCCTCAAATGATGTGTGTATAGAATCATGGGCATGAGCTTGCCACAACCCACCCCATGTCTCATACCCGTGAACGGCAAAAAGAAATCATGTTCCCTACCCTGTCTCTGCCTTTTTAACTCCAACTGCAGATTCTCCACAGCCTGGTAGCCCTACAGATGCTACAATTTTCGTCAGATACCCTCCCATGTCCTTTGTATGCCAACGTACGCTCCGCTCACCCATTGGTGGTTCTGTTCCCCGAATAGCGTTAGGGAGCGGGGGTGGGGGGGGGGGCAGAGCCTCTTTTATCTGCATGCCACTACAGACATGGCGGTCAGGTATTTTATCTATAAAAATGGCAGTCCCATTTTAATGAATTGGGTTATTGTTAGTGCCCAGCTTTCCCAAAACCTCAATGATATAATAATAATAATAATAATAAGAGGTCTTATATAGCGCGGTACCCCAGCCTAGGGCTGGGCTCACCGCGCTGTACATAACAATTTTTATCAAAAGAAACATAATCATGACATTAAAATAAAATACATTTATGAAATAAAGAACAGCAATGTATATTCACCCACCCCACCACATGACTTTTACACGGCAAACCATGGACCTATCATCTAAAAAACCATGGACCTATCATCTAAAAAACCATGGACCTATCATCTAAAAAACCATGGACCTATCATCTAAAAAACCATGGACCTATCATCTAAAA
>CAXITT010000297.1:157687-182588 GCA_964033795.1 Lymnaea stagnalis
TCATTACCCCAGTAGTTGATTGTTTTATTTGAATTTGATTTAGTGAAGGCGTTGGTTTCATTACCCCAGTAGTTGATTGTTTTATTTGAATTTGATTTAGTGAAGGCGTTGGTGTCATTACCCCAGTAGTTGATTGTTTTATTTGAATTTGATTTAGTGAAGGCGTTGGTTTCATTACCCCAGTAGTTGATTGTTTTATTTGAATTTGATTTAGTGAAGGCGTTGGTGTCATTACCCCAGTAGTTGATTGTTTTATTTGAATTTGATTGTTTTATTTGAATTTGATTGTTTTATTTGAATTTGATTTAGTGAAGGCGTCGGTGTCATTACCCCAGTAGTTGATTGTTTTATTTGAATTTGATTTAGAGAAGGCGTTGGTGTCATTACCCCAGTAGTGGTTAACTAGAGCATTATGTATTGTGATGTTTTGCTGTTGTTTTTATTATTATTATTATTTTGTCTGATAACATTACTACTTTCTTGGTGTTTTACTGTCTTAACTAAACAACTTTTTAAAAAAATCTTTTTGAGACCTTGTTCATTTGTTTGTAGCCGTTCAAAATGACGATACAGTTTGAAAGCCTTCGTCTTCTTACTCCAAGTTATGCAACAAGACATTCAAACGCACTAAAGGAGACATGACATTATTCCAGAAATGGTCTTTTTTTTTTTTTTTAAATGAAATTACTTTCTTTTTTTTTGTTTTTTTTTGGGAA
This sequence comes from Lymnaea stagnalis, assembly GCA_964033795.1. Lineage (NCBI taxonomy): Eukaryota > Metazoa > Mollusca > Gastropoda > Lymnaeidae > Lymnaea > Lymnaea stagnalis. The sequence goes on from CAXITT010000297.1 coordinate 158,404, forward strand.
CAGTACGTTATCTTACACTCCTCCTTGTTCGTTGAAATCGTTCCAATATGGCTCCCTCAGCTGGTTGCCCTGGAAGAAATGGTTTTTTTTTTTTTTTTAAATGAAATTACTTTCTTTTTTTTTGTTTTATTTTGGGAACAGTACGATATCTTACACTCCTCCTTGGTCGGTGAAATCGTTGCAATATGGCGTCCTCAGCTGGTTGCCCTGGATTGTCGCCCACGACAAAAACACGTGGGTGCAGAGAGTAGGATCTACGTCACTTGGAGCAAAAACGTACGGCTGAATCACATTGTAAATTGTTTTGAATTTACAAATGTAGCGTCTGCATCCTGAAAACGCTGGAAAAAATATAGTTTTAAAAAAAAAATATGATTGAGATAAATATCTTTGTAAACGCACTTTATGTAAAATGTGACAGTAAGTCAGTTGGCGCCTCGGTGAGATGAATTTGGTTGAGGTTTTTTTTTTTCTCTCCCGGAAATGTTTAATGAATTTTAAATTAGAAAGCAAATTTATATTTAAGGTTGCCTGGTAGTCTGGCAGAAATTTTTGAAACAGTGTTAGGTCACTTTTCAAATCCTTAATATCAACAGGGTGTCTTGCTGGCTGGACAAATATCTGGAGGGATAATTGACACACTTATTGTCAACCTAAAGATCTGGAAATTGGCATACAGACACTTTGCTAATGACAATATATTCTTTTAAACTTCAGAACCACCCACCCTACCCACCTAAAAAAATCAGTTTGTCCTGTTTTTCGAGGGGAAGATGCAGCAAATATGATGACAACGATTTCGTAAAATAAAATGGCCGATAACTTCGCTAAAAGAGATTTTTTTTTTAAATATCGCAAGTACGTTGGGTGTGTAATATTTTCTTCTGTTTTTTTTAAAAATGAAATAGGTGGTGAAATAAATATGCAGTGTAAAACAGGTGGGATATTAGAATATTAATATAAAATAAAAATAATAATGTTATATTATTCAAATATCCTAACGTATAGAAACAAAGCTCTCACCCGTGTGTCATTCAAATATCCTAATTTATTGATACAAACTCTCAAACACATATCATTCAAATATCTGAACTTATTAATATAAAACTCTCGTCCTTATATCATTAAAATATCCTAATTTCATGAAACAAATCTTTCAAACATATATCAGTCAAGTATCACTACTTAATGATACAAGACTCTCACTATTATATCATTCAAATATCCTAACTTATCATATATCCTTTTGTTTAAAAAAAATTGTGGCAGTTATTAGAGCCACCTTACTTCCCCCCCCCTCTCTCTCTCTCTCTCTCTCTCTCTCTCTCTCTCTCTTCTAATGTCTTACACGGCCCAGTAGGCAAGCTATTAGAGCCACCTTACTCTTCTCTCTCTTTCTCTTCTAATGTCTGACTTACACGGCCAAGTAACACTTACACGGCCAAGTAACACTTACACGGCCAAGTAAACAATTTATTAGATCCACCTTACTCTTCTCTCTCTCTCTCTCTCTCTCTTCTAATATCTGACTTACACGGCCAAGTAACACTTACACGGCCAAGTAAACAAGTTATTAGATCTACCTTACTCTTCTCTCTCTCTCTCTCTCTCTCTCTTCTAATGTCTGACTTACACGGCCAAGTAAACAAGTTATTAGATCCACCTTACTCTTCTCTCTCTCTCCCTCTCTTCTAATGTCTGACTTACACGGCCAAGTAACACTTACACGGCCAAGTAAACAAGTTATTAGATTCACCTTACTTTCCTCTCTCTCTCTCTCTCTCTTCTAATGCCTGACCTACACGGCAAAGTAACACTTACATGGCCAAGTAACACTTACACGGCCATGTAGCCACGTTGTCATCATACTTGTGTAAATAAAAACCGTGTTCAGGTACTTTGAACGGATGTCATTTCATCTTTGTTACAGTTAACATCGATGTCACAAAGGAAAACACATTGTACAATATCAGAAACTAGATGTAGCCCGCCAAACATTGGTAGCAGCAATGCGTGAACTTCCCATCTACTAAAATTACTTGAAAAAAAAACGTGAAATCAAGTTACGCACATTTAAGAAAGCCAATTTTTCTACCTCCCTTCTTCCCCCCCCCCCCAAATTTTCATGATACATCACTGCACACTTTTTATTTCACGCCCATGAACTATATAAATATAGCCGACCCGCGGCTTAGCAGACGCCGCGAGCTTGGCTGGCAAGCGAGAGTTGTATAAGAGGGGGGGGGAGCGGTAGCTGCACAGCAGTGTGTATGTCTCGAGACCAACGATGGGCAGGCAAGGGAGGGTTTGCCTGCGTCCTGCTTTCTCTGGCGTATCTATATATAACCTGCGTGGTCGTCTTGTTGTTCGCCCTACTTCTTCTGGCGAATTATATTTGTCGATGTTATTTTGAAAATAAAACTACTGTGATGTTGATATTTCCTTAGTCTTGGCACAGAACCAATTCATAGTGCTAGCCTCCGAGGCTGTCGGTATCCGTATCTTCTGTGCCATTTTCACAACTATCAGATCTTAACGCCGAAGTAGCCAGGAAATGGGATCCCAGCTCGTCATCAAAACATACCACTTGGTCTAAGCTTGACTCAAGAGGGATTTTAAACTATGACTTGAATTCACACCTCCGACTTTTAACGGTAGCTACCTGGGACAAGATTACGGCCTCCGCTGTGTGGTCACTGTAGCTTGTCCAGGTTTGACTTATTTCACCTCGTATAAGTTGAAGCAGAAGGTGATTTACTTATTCAACACACGTGAGTGGGACACCAATAGTCTCAGGTCAGTTGTAAACCTTGGGCATTTTAAAATGTATGTATGACAATCCGTATGTCAATTATCAACAATGCAATGTTTTACAATCTTAGTCCCTGTGGCGGTCAGTACTGTCAACTTCTCTAACACAATTAACAAAGTTGTATGGACTTGACTCAGGAATAGACCTGAACGGTATCTCACCTTTACATTCATAACGTGGCTCGAAGCTCGACAGAATCTACAATGTCATATGCCATTTTGGAGACAGCAGAAGACATCGATGCACGAGTTGGAAGTCAATGATCAAAGTTGATCCCTAGGAAACGTTGTGGTGAATCAAAACGAGAGAGGGGGGGGGGGACTCCCTTGCAGGAGAATGTGCAGCCCAGCGGGAATCAGGACAGGCCCATGACCCAACTTGACTCAAAGGCCCCTTTCCGTGAGGTAGGGCTAAACGGCTGAGCGCCAGGTAACACGACCCGAAAACATTTTGGAGACAGCAGAAGACATCGATGCACGAGTTGGAAGTCAATGATCAAAGTTGATCCCTAGGAAACGTTGTGGTGAATCAAAACGAGAGAGGGGGGGGGGACTCCCTTGCAGGAGAATGTGCAGCCCAGCGGGAATCAGGACAGGCCCATGACCCAACTTGACTCAAAGGCCCCTTTCCGTGAGGTATGGCTAAACGGCTGAGCGCCAGGTAACACGACCCGAAATCTCTACCAAGGTATGCCGCTAACCAAATAAGAGTGACCCCTGGTAGAAGCTCACACGGAACGAACCAACCCTAACAGGACAATGAAGGATAACAAAACATTGTACAACCGGTGGCTAACTAAATACGGCTTCACCATTTAATGGCGGAAATCTATTAATAGAACTACTGTAATCATCCGGGTACTCGGGTCGCACAAAATTTCAACACTCATAAGTACTTCGATGTTAGCGAAGAGGCCCTTAACCTATATAAAAACTTGTTTACAAATACATTTACGAAATATTTAGGCACTTTTTACTGCTATTGTTTGAAATGGGACACCGTTGCGCATACGGCACATGTAACAGTGACACTAGATGCAAGAATCGTCCGAACGATATGTGACACTAGATACAAAGATCGTCTGAAACATATGCTGAACACACATTATTAGCTGCCATGTTTTGAGAAATATTTGTCCGACGTTCTAAAAATACTAACGCTATGACGTTTTCCGGTCTGAGAAATGACAAACCTTATGGACTCCGACCCACGGAGGGACCCGAACTGACGACCCTGTAACCACGCCATCGAAACAGTGGGATGCCTGCTCGCCCATTGCCCTAGTGGGGAGAAGGGGGTTGATGGGTCGAGTCAGAAGACCTGCGTCAACAATCTGTCATACGGTGACGCACGAATGCAAACAACTCGCCAGGGATCATAAAAGTCTAAATCCGACAAAGCAAGAGAGTGAACACTTTGATTCAAATAAACAGTGAATAGGGTTGGTCGAAATATGTAGCGTATTAATTCAGTTGATGTGTGTATGTGATGTTGTAAAGCCTAGATTGGACACAACGTAATTTAAACCAGTTGGATTCTAATAACCTGGCGTTCAGCTCTTCCATAACTAGGCTTCTCCTTTTTACAACAAGAATCAAACACATCCGAATTTATATTATAATTTTTTCAACTGTTGGAAAACTATTTTTTTACAACATTTATTTATCACATTTGAGAACTTTTTCAACAACAAAAAAAAAACCACACACATCTTTTAAAGATGTTCATCGTGTATCATACATTTCTGTGCCGAGGTGACCACTAGCAAACTGGTGAAAACGGTGAGTATCTTTGGATGAAACATTTCGACACTGAAGTTAACACAACTTCCAACTAAAGCAAAGCTACTACACGTGTCGACACGTTCTATACAGATGGTACAACGGTTCTAAAACTGTACAAGATATAAATATTGCACTTAAAAAAACATAAGAAATTCTCATTTATTTAATAGGTTCCACCAAGTTTTTGAAAGTGCCCCCTCTGTGGTAAAGATAATAATTTTATGCTCAGACTGGTTTAACCTTGCGAGATCAAACACGACAATTGGACTTTAAGAAGGTTGATGGATGGTGATAAGGAGACGCCTCTCAGTTGTAATTTGTAAGGGACTAAATTTAACATTTACATGGACCAATTCAGTTTAAAATAAGCATTATTTTTATTCGGCTTGGCCGGGCTTAAACTTAAGCTTAAAAATAGCTTAAACTAAATATTTTTCCAAGACTTAGTAATTACCCTGGGACAGTTGTTGATCTGGGCGTCGTTGGAATTATATTACTAAGACTGATCGTATCAGGTCATTTTTTTTTAAGTTGTTTTTTTTTTTGTTGTTGTTTTGTTATTTTTCAAGTTTTTCATCAGGACTACCAAATGACTTTATGATTCATTTGAACACAAAAGAATCGGTTATGATATGCTTATGCTTTAATTCTATAACGACACGAAATTTTACAAATTATAAATTATTTTAGAGGGATATTTCAATAACTCAATCAATAATGTTGACACGTTCAAAGATCGATAAATTATCGTATTGTATTCAATGAAACGTAACTACAGATGAAACTTCAAAAGACATTGCAATTCTTGTAACTAAAAAATGTAAACTTGGGTTTTGATGGGATGACGAAATAAATAAATTATGCTCAAAACATAGAAGTGTTGAAATTCTCACATCTTGTGGCGCGTTTGTCTGTGTGAGTCCCTGTGTGTGTGTATTTTTGTGTCAATGATTGTGTATGTGTGTGCGTAAGCATGTGTGTATATGTGTGTTTGTGGTTACGTGTGCACATTTCTGTGGGTTTGTATGTGCGTGTGTGTGTGTTGTTGTTGTGCGCGCGCGTGTGGTCTGTATGTGTGTGCCTATATGTTTGTGTGTGCGCGTGTGTATGTGTGTATGTGTTTGTGTGTGTGTCTATTTTTATGTCCGGCTGTGTGTATGTGTGTGTTTGTGCTTGTGTGTATATGAGTTTGTGTGTGTGTGTGTGTGTGTGTGTCAGAAAATTAACAATGCTTTGATAGGCTCTATTGTAAACATGTATGTTGTATGACTGGCTGTATGTCTCATTTTGTAGGTCTAAGCTGATGAGGGGAGCACGGTTCAAGCCGTGTGAAGTAAATCAAGAAACAGTCATCTGTCACAACGTTTGAGTTAGCACCGAGGATTTCATTACTACGTCTAACTGGAGAACTGTGTTTATTGATTTAACCTTCGCGATTAAAAAATCAGTTGGTCTGTTTGTTTCTTAAAATAAAATGGAAGAAATGAATCAGAGCTTTACTGAAGTCATAGGAAGAAATTATTTAGAGTGTTACTTAAGTCAAAGGGAGAACTGGTTTAGCGCGTTACTGAAGTCAAAGTAAGAAATGATTTAGTGCGTTACTTAAGTCAAAGTAAGACGTGATTCAGTACGTTACTGAAGTCAAGGTAAGAAATGATTCAGTGAGTTACTGAAGTCAAAGTAAGAAGTGATTCAGTGCGTTACTGAAGTCAAGGTATGAAATGATTCAGTGCGTTACTGAAGTCAAAGTAAGAAGTGATTCAGTGCGTTACTGAAGTCAAAGTAAGAAATGATTCAGTGCGTTACTTATATCAAAGTAAGAAATGACTCAGTGAGTTACTGAAGTCAAATTAAGAAATGATTCAGTGCGTTACTGAAGTCAAATTAAGAAATGATGCAGTACGTTACTGAAGTCTAAGAACGAAATGATTTAGTAAGTTACTTAAAGGAAGAAATCATTCAATGCGTTGCTCATGTCAAAGTAAGACGTGATTCAGTACGTTACTGAAGTCAAAGGAAGAAAGAGATAAAGACTTGAATGACAACATGAATGCGATATTTGGAAAGGGCAAGAGGGGAAAAAAAGAATCGATCAGCAAGTAAACGGAAAGATAGTGAGAAAGATAATAAATTCATGTTTGGAAGAGCACTAATGGTTAGTAAATTGAGATCAATACATGACTGTAACACAATACCAAGTACCGAAAATAGTGAGTTCCCGCATGTAGTACAGGCTTCATTGAGACCACTGAGCCGACATGCCTGATAGACGCTTACTTCTGCTGTTGTTTTTTTTTTCAGGGAAATTACAAAGAACATTTTTCATGGAGAAGACTCAGCAAGAGAGTCTGGCAGCGAATCGGTCTCAGTCTTATCACTAAGCTTAAAATGTATATGGCAATCATATATTAGGTGCAATCCATATATTAGGGACCAACCATATATTAGGGGTCATCCATATAATAGGGACCATCGATAAATTAAGGGGCCATCCACATATTAGGGGCCATACATTTATTAAGGGCTATCCATATATCAGGTGCCCTCCATTTATTAGGGGCAATCCATTTACCCACCCCTAACTTACTTTTTGGAAACCTTCCCCTAACGTACTTTTTGGAAACCTTCCCTTAACCTACTTTTGTAAAACCTCCCCTAACTTACTTTTTGGAAACCTTCTCCATACCTACTTTTTGGAAACCTTCTCCATACCTACTTTTTGGAAACCTTCTCCATGCCTACTTTTTGGGAACCTTCCCCATACCTACTTTTTGGAAACCTTCTCCATACCTACTTTTTGGAAACCTTCCCCATACCTACTTTTTGGAAGCCTTCCACTACCGCCACTAACCCACTGTTTGGACATCTTCGCCCTAAACAGCTGCTTGTAAACTTACGCCCCAACCTACATCCTGGAAACCTTTACCCAGCAAAACTTTCTGTTCCCTTTCCCCCCCCCAACTAAATTCGTGGAAATTGCTTCCCTGTAAAACGTATCCAAACCCATTTCTTGGAAACCAAAACCACTTCTTCTATCTTGCCAACCTCTGCACAAACGATCAAAAGGATATGAACAGAAAAGTTCACAAAATGATTATGGCACGTTGCTTTGATCTTTATTAAAAAAGTATTTCCATATTTGTTACACGGCGTTGTTTACAACAACAACAAAATGTTTCCACGAATTTATTCGTTCGTTTTACTACCATTGTCTCAAAAGTTGGAATGACGTCATTTTAAGTTACTCTTCCCTTTGCCATCCTCCGGCGTTGCACTGTTCCGTCAGCGGCCGATAGAGGCCGTTTTCTGAGTTACTTCTTAGGGATCCGACAGTGGCGTATTTCGTCGACGTCGTGTGGTGGATCCCGCTTCCGGAAACCTCCGCGGCAAACCGGCCACCAGGCCGGAAGTCCCTGCTGTCGGGGCCGCGGAGCTCCACATGCCCTGGCCTCCTGCTGAGCAGGGTCATGTTGCACTTCAGCATCCTGATGGCCTTGTCCAAGAACTTGAGTTGCGACTTGCATTTCTTCGACTTCTTCTTCCTGCCCCGTCGGCGCCGCGTCCTCTTGACGCGCCTCACGAGAGGAGTCGACGTCGACCGCACGCTCATCAGCTCGTTCGAGAGCTTGGTGGTGGCCATGATGAACTGCCGGCTCGCTTTACGAAGCAAGGTCTTGTCCCGCCTGTGGGGCGTACTCGTTTTGAGCAGAGGCTTCTGCTTTCGCTTGAACTTAACGTTGATGCTCGGCTGGGGCGCTATTTGTAAGGACATTATGGGCATCGGGGTGGGGGCGCGTTTTTTACTCGATCGGAAGGACTTGGTTTTTGAGGTTGAATGTTCTGTCTTATTTTGGGGGGGAGTTGTTTGTCCTTTCGGCATGTTCTGTTCCTTGTTCAGATCCCGGTAAACGCTTGAGCAGGGGCTGGGCTGGGGTGCACAAGGGCAAAAGTCAATGTCTTCGGTCTCCTCAAAGTAAGCAGAAACCGGTTTGATGACCAGCTCCCGTTTCTTGGGGCTCGACATCTGGACCACGGCCGCGGCCTCCCTGCGGTTCAGTCTGGCGGTGACGCCCTTGACCACGGTAAAATGTGACCCGCGATGTGCGGCGTTCTTCTTCCGCAGGCAACTCCTCGGGACCTGCTCCAGGCTGTTGCTGGGCGTGACGTTGTGCTGGTTCAGGCACGGGTAGGAGGGGGTCACTGGGATCGTGTCCAGCCAGCTCAACACTCGCTCCAATGAGGTGCTCTCTTCCTGTTGGGAGTATCACCAGGCGTTAGAAATACCCACAGACGGCACAAACATGCCATTTCAAAATAGGATCAAATAATTTTCGAAATAAAATAAGTTGAGAGACAATTAAACAACCCCTCCAAAAAAAAAAAACTTTAAATATTTTATATGCAATTTTTTATTTAACTTTCTATTAATATTCTACTGTCCCACTCGCTTTTTACACAGTAGATGTATTTCACAAGCTATGTCAGACACACAAAAGGAAAAACTTCGCACCAAACACTTTTGCGATATTACTTTTTTAAGTAACTCATTTAACAGAGTTTATCGGGAATTTTATTTCGTGAAATCAGTGTCATCCTAATGCCTTCATCTTCCTTTTTGAAAAACAGGAAAAAGCTGTTTTTTGGCGCGGGGGGGAAGGGGGTGTTATTTTAAAAGAATGTTTTGTCATTGGCAACAAGTCTACATGCCAATTTTCAGGTTCATGGGTTGGCGTGAAGTGAGTCAATGAGCCGTCCGAAGATTTTAGCCAGCCTACAACGAACAAACGCGATGTTAATAGAACAAATGTAAAACCCCCATTCGTAAGTTAAACCTACAACAGAGTTATCGAACGTCGCAGTAAGTTTTAAATAGAATCAACCTAAGCAACAAAATATGACGCTAAATTATTTTACACTGCGCTAAAGCAGAAAATGGATTACATCAAATTAGATTCAATCTGGACATAGAGATTGATTGAGCCGGATATGATTTTCACAAATGAAAGGACTCCGCTGTTGTATAGTATAGCTGTACTGGGCGGGGCAACGCAATTAAGTTGTGCTTTTAAAATACGGGAAGAGGTTTATAATCTATAATAATAGTAATAATTCCAGATGAAGCTACGTATATCCCACCAATGCGTGTGTACGTGAGTAAGTGTACGACAGGGGAAGGGACGAAAGAGAGCGGTGCGAAATGTGACAAGAACCAGTCAGGAATTTTTATTGTAGAAAGATTGATAACGAGAAAAGGGCGGAGCGAACAAACTTGGGCTGAGAAATTTTGAGAATGTCAGGCTGAGCAAATGACGGCTTAGAGTGGAGTATGCCAGGCTGAACGAACAAATTATGACAGTGTTAGTTGACTGTCTTAGTCTGAACAAAAACGATTTTAAAAAAAACTTGTTGGTAGACGATTGTAAAATTTGAAATAGAGTGCAGATTTGTCCGTTTATTTATTTTATTTAATTCGTTTCCGAATTAGTTCGCTTAGTTCAACGTAAACAACGTGAAAGTGGTCTGGCGGATCAACACACTCAAAACAATTCAACAACACACAGTCGTCCTGTGTGGTCCGTCTTTGTATTAATTGTATCGCGTATTAGGACCCATGGTTAAGCACGGTGTATGTAGTGCACCAGGTTTTGGCACACACAAAGAAACACGCACACATACACATAATTGCGCAAGAATGGCTCAGGTATCATGTTCTGAAATGGCTATCAAAGAATCATTCACTTTTTTTTTTTTTTTTTGAATTAACTCGAAGCTCAATGTACTGTGGTCGAACAAAGGAGTAGATTAGAACCCAATGGTGCCATGAAGATCAGTTTATAGAGGGTCCTTTGACTCTCAGCGTGATATGATTGTGATGACTAAACATGAAGAGTTTGGTTGGTGGGGTTGGGTGGGGGGGGTGGGGGGTCAGACTGAAAGATCGATGATCGAAAAACAAAAATGTATCTAATTTATTAACAGTTCTTGCCAATGCATAAAAATTGATCTCAAGCATCTAGGAAGCGAATGGAACCCCATTTTTGTGAATAGTGTGTGACAGTATAATGAGTGTGTAACAGTGTATTGATTGTGCTTAAATTTATGTGATAATTTTAATGACGAGGGAGGGGGGGGGGGGCAATTCGACACAGAAAAATTGTGAATTAGATTAATTTGTTTGCCCCTTAGTAAATTTAAATGTCGTGCTTATGTCGTGCTTATGTCTTGCTTATGTTGTCGTGCTTATGTTTCTTGCTAATTTACCATAAAAGATGGGTCCCACGACTCAATTCCCTTGGTCTGATTTTTGTAGGAGGGGGGCAATTCGACACAGAAAAATTGTGAATTAGATTAATTTGTTTGCCCCTTAGTAAATTTAAATGTCGTGCTTATGTCGTGCTTATGTCATGCTTATGTTGTCGTGCTTATGTTTCATGCTAATTTACCATAAAAGATGGGTCCCACGACTCAATTCCCTTGGTCTGAATTTTGTAGGCTGCGTCCTGGCGTTCACTTTTGCGGCTACCTTGTACCTTCCAGGTGTTCTGGTGACATTGTTTCTGTTCTTTCGCAGGGTGGAGCTGTATGGGCAACGGGGGGTGCGGTTCGTGCACCTTGACCCAGGGGTTGGTTAAAGTGAGGGCGTGGTCAGGGGATCGTGACGCCGTGTCGGACAGGCCCGGGGGGCGGAGATGAAGGTAGGCGTTATCCGTTTGCGGATGGCGATCACCCGGAAAGCGTTGGGACCAGGTGCTGGGACCCTGCAGGCGGGGCTCAGACTTCTGGGGCCGGGGCTTGGTCAGATGATGTCGTGGACTAGCCAGGGCGCAGGTGGCGGACGTGTGTAGTCGAGGATCGGATCTGTGTGTGCGAGGCTCCTCGATGTGGGTCACGGGGTCGGACGTGCGATGACGCGATTCCGAGATGAAAGGAAAAGCATCGGACACCTCATTGCCGATGGCGGACCACAAAAGCCCACGGGGGTTCGGTTTTCGCTTGGCTGGGGGGAAGTTTGTCCTTAAGGCGGCACTTTCCCGGGCGTGCGGGCGTGGATAGGACAAGTTCGGGCAGGGATCGCTCAGTGGCGGATGCGGGCCAGATACTACAGGTTTCTGCTCAGCCTTGTGGTTTCGGTTCACATTCTGACCTATCCATTGGTCTGACAGCTTCCTCGGAGACTCGGTTCGTTCTGCCAGGTTGAAGATCTGGCGCTCGGGCATCTGCGACTGGGCCACGGGTGACGGCGGTGCTTTCTCTTGTCGCTGCGCAAACGCTTCTCCTGTCCTGGAGTTTTCGGTGTGTTGCTGAAGCGCCCTCCGCGGCGGGAACATCGGCCATTTGTTCGAAAAAGAATGGAGTGAAATGGCCGGCTTGCGACTCCTCTCCACTTTAAGCCGGCACCTTTGATCCCTCATTGTTTTATATTGCCAGTGGAACAGAGAGTCGGGGACATGCTCGTACTCCAGCGACACGGTCGATGGCTGACCCCCCCTTAGAAACTGAATCGGGCTCTGCCCCACGGCCGAGCATTGTTGAGAGCCTCGTCTCCGTTTGAGCTGCTCCAGGAACGTCTCGTCAGACATCACATCCTTGATGTAAGCGTGGCGGTACAGCGGCCTGTTGTTGAACGTCGTCTTGAGGGCGCCCCGTCCGTCCGGAAGCGATATGTGGATGCTCATAACGTCTCCGGTGCTGTTTACATGCGTGGCGGTGTCGAGTCTGTGGCGCTGGCCATCTGTGGTTGGGGAGAGATCGTCGGACACATTCTGGGCACTGCACGGCCGTCTGTACATAACGTTATTCTTGACGTTGGTGACTAATCTCGCTTCCCTAGGCGCACATCGGTGACCACATGGAGGTTCTGTACGCTATGGAAAGGACTTTCCCCACAACCATAGCTGAAAGATATAATTATAGGAACTTCAAAAAATATGGAGGAAAATGCTTTCTATTCGAATGTTCATCTATAGAAGGGGAAACCGTGGACATAGGACTTTGGTCACATAGTAGTTTACCAGTTCGCCCATCAAATACCATTGAATTTATAAAGACCCTTGACTTCACTTTTTTAGATAGCGCCAGATTTATGATTAAATTGTCGCAATGGGGCATTAGCTTTGATCTTAGTGTTCCCAACTACATTTCCAAAACATATTACCTCTCTTATAGTGATGATTGTTTGAATATCGCATCCAACATTAGTTATATTTTGTTTTTCTTTGGCTTTCAATAGAGGGGTGTAAGGGGGGGGGGGCTTTGATGTGGGTTGGAGAAAAATATTATTTACCGATTTGATTACCGGTTTTGCTATTGGCAAACAATCCATTTAATACTATCAGACATGGCCAACGTTCATTATTCCAATATCAAATAACCAAAATTAGTTATTTTTTGTTTTTTTTTGGCTTTCAAAAGGGGGGTGTAAGGGGGGGGGGGGGCTTTGATGTGGGTTGGAGAAAAATATTATTTACCGATTTGATTACCGGTTTTGCTATTGGCAAACAATCCATTTAATACTATCAGACATGGCCAACGTTCATGATTCCAATATCAAATAACGAATATGAGAATTAATATTAATAGCCAAAGTATTTTTTTTTTGTTGTTGTTGATTTTTTTTATTCAATCCTTGACCCTTACGCAGTAAAATAGTACTAAAATGATATGCGGCAGCCTGAATAACACTACAAGACGCTAAGCCATTAAAACTTCCTTAAAATTTCATAATTTTAGAACCATTTTCTTTTCATGGTTTCATATCCAAACAAATCTTACTTTATGTCTTTCATTCTCATCTGACAGCAAGGTAAATACTGATTATACAACTGCTTTTAAAATGATACACTAGTGGGTAATTGAGGTGTTTGTTTTTTTTAAATTTTGATCTACCACCGGTGAGAAAATAGCCTAGGAGTCTAGGAGAAAATATGGATTCGAAAAAATGTGGACTAGAAAAATATAATATGATTGCTAAAGATATTTGTTCATTTATTTTAAAGGCTTAAATTTATTCTATTAATAGACTCATTTGTTAATTAGGCATAAACTATCCTCCCGTTGCTGGAAAACACCAGAAGTATGGCTTCATATTTATTTGTTGTCATCATGGTGGATCCACAACTTCCGTCCCCTGTCTCAGTGATCTGTGACGTAGGTGAAGGAGTCAAAAGGGTAGAGAGTATGGCCTCTTTTTTTTCCTTTTTTTTCCTAACAAACATTTTTGTGTAACTCTTTTTGATTAAAAGTTCGTGCTCCAACATATACTTTTTAAATACTGTTTTTTTTTTGGTAGCTTAAGTAAAATGAATTGATACATTAGTTTAAAGAATAAATCCAATACATGCCTTATAACAGTTTATGATAATATCAAGCAACACGTTGATGAAATTTCACATCTAGGCTCACTGAAAATGTGCCCTGCATGTTTCCTAAGCGATATTCTTTCTTTCATCTATCTTAGTAGTTCGTTTCTTTAATTTAATAAAGATTCTAGGTATTTGAATTGATTTACTTTTTTTTCAAAAGTGTGGTTTCTAATTTTAATGGTTTCATGTGTCTGTTCCCCTCTCAACATAGCAGTCCTGCTGGTATTGATGCGTCTTCTAATTTCATAATAACAAGCTTTTGATATGTTCCTAACAGTGCTATGTCATTAGCATATGCCAGATACTTAAGCAGCTGGGTGCAGAGATTGTAAGAAAGGGAAGGGGGGGGTGCCTCCTGGTAGGGGGCGTTTTTGGGGTTCCTTTCAGAAAGTATTCGGTTGCTTTTTGCTCGGGTGTCAAAATGGATGTTTCTGAAAACTCTCTAGGTAAGATAGCATACAAGACAGTGAGTCTCCGTGTCTTAGGTCTCGTCTAATCCCAAATTCCTTTGATATATTCTCCCCTGAATCTTGATTTTGCTTCTTGGGTTGTTTGATGCTACGACGTATCGGTCTCGTCGGTTTGTGGGGTATCCGAAACTCCTGCAGGGTCTCATGCAGATATTTTCTTGTGAAGCTGTCATAGGCCATTTTACAGTCCACTTAGAGTTTGCGTGCTGGGATATCATATTCGTAACATTTCTCCAATAGGCCTCTGACCACGAGTATCTGATCAGTCGGTGATTTATTTTGTCTGAATCCACATTAGCAGTCACCTAGTATTTGTTCAGTGTACGGTTCTAGTTTTTTTTTTTTTGGCAATTAATTTTTTCGGTAATTTGTATGTAATATTAGTAGGGAAATTCCTCTTTAGTTTGTGCACTGAAGTTTGGAGCCTTTCTTGTGCAGTGGGGTTATTAATGCTGTTTCGTATTCTGTTGTAATTTTCTCTTCTTGACAAATTATAAATTTATAATTTTTTTTTTTAAATTCTTTAAAAAACATTTATTTCAAAGAACAACTAGCCATGTGCTTTTATTTTTGATATAAATTTCAGTGATTTAGATGAATTTATTCCCAAATGTCGTAAAACATGAAGAAAAAATCAAATCTTGCATTATTCAAATTTAACATTGCACGTTTTGACATAAACTCTACAATTTTAAGTTGCGTGATTATAATTCTATAAAATGTCAATATTACAGAAGCTGCCCCTTCGTCTTATGAGGACGGAAGCGTGCCAACAATTTGAGACACATTCGGCACAGCCCCTGCAGTATTCTCTTCTATAACACTTGACAGTTTTAAAGATTAGGAGTTTACTCTCTAAGCGGGTGCGCTATTTCATGACGCCGAAAGTTCAAAATGTCAACCGGAAATTCGATTTGAATTTATTGTGCAGAAACCCAGACAAGATAATAGGCAAATGATGAACTTTAGTTAAATGGAATAAACCAAAAAATTTTTTTTTAAATGGCATCTGCAAGGTAAGGACTGGCAATTTTTAGGTAAAATATTTCATTGTCGGGCAATTTTATTTTCTTCTTCTTTTTTTTAAAGAAAAGAGTATATGCAAATTAATAATAGTCAAGTTATACAGGCCATAGCCATTATTATTATCACCACAACAATACACATGATACCTAAATAGAACCGAACTAAGATTGATTATAGATTTGTTTCTTGAATCTAGCCCAGCGGTGACCAGCCAACGACCTGCGGGTCACTTGCAGCCCGCTGGGACATTTAACGCGATCCGCAACTCCTTCTTTGAACTGAATTAACGTTTTCGCATCCAACACCAAAACATAGAATGTTTATCTTTACAAAAAAACAACAACAACAAAAAACAACAAAAACAACCTTTGAAATGTAATAATAATTAACTTTAATAATACATAGTTGTAAAATAGGTAACTTAAAGGTAACATTAAGGTAACCGTATGCATTATAAACTAGTTATCATGTGTTATCCGTTAGTCATTACCCCACTATTCGTCTTTTAAATGCATTTAAATGGTGCCTCGAATCATCATAATGACCTAGACATACGCCACACACACAAAGCATTTTCACTGTAGCCCTCTACACGAATAAGTTTGGCCTCCTCTGATCTTCTTCTTCTATATATATTAGGGGGTTAAAGATCAATTTATTGATCATTCTGGCTCTTATGCATGTAGACGGGATTTGCAATGTTTCTTTGCCTGTTGTTGGCGAGGCTATTTCACTGGTTGCAAGGGCCACTTAGTGAGGGTATCATGCACTGGGGGTTGGAAGGCCAGAAGCAATAGACCCAAATGATTTAGCCCAGTGGTTCTCAGCCTTCCTAATGCCGCGACCCTTTAATACAGTTCCTCATGTTGTGGCGACCCCCAGCCACAAAAATTATTTTCGTTGCTACTTCATAACTGTAGAGCATATGTGTTTTCAGTTGGTCTTTATTTTTTGTTAATAACCCCGGTTGGTTACTATCCTCAATATAAAGCTAGTTATATATTTCTACTCACTCATATAAAGAATTAAAAACTACAATTACATCACTTAATATTAAAATTACGGTATATTCGTTGATCACACGTCTTAATCTTGCCAACAATTTAAGACTGCGTCGAGTCTGATTTAATTACACATATATCGATTCTACTCCTATTACTTCAATGTATTCGACAGACTTCCTCCTTACCCATCTCCATGGCCGGCCCACCAGAAACATTGCATTTAGAGCTTCGGCTGCCACGTGCTGCACAATGGCCAGGCTGTTTGCGTATGACGCGTACAGCCGGCCCACGTCGCAATACTCGTGCCAGCAGGACTTCAGATCCTCGGCATCCTACCACAACGGCAGACCCCCGGCGTGGACGTCCCCGTCATCCTACAAGCGGTACCCATCCCATTATTACCCATCCACTTCCCTAGCCGGTGCCAGCCCCGCCTTCAAGTATTCCAGGGAGTCTCGCCCGTTCTCTCACCACGCCCCCGACCCCGTCTTACCAAAGGACGAACCTCAAAGGCCGTACTCCAGCGATTACCTGCGTCGCTACTTAGACATCGTTTCCAGGCCAGTTGCCAGACCAGCTGAGCCGATACCACCGCAAGGGGGACCTATGCGTCTGGGTATCCCAGAGGATGATAGTCTTGTCTACGAACTTCAAAGGCGACTGGCCATTGTTAAGAGCCAGCAAGAAATCTCCGAGGCGTACTGCCGGAGTGTTGAGGAGTCCAGAGATAAAGAGCAGCCGTCGGAGCTGACAACGACCGTCAGCAAATCGTGGATGCGGGACAACGGGGTTGACGTCAACACGCAGACTTCTGCGCATACCGACCGGAGGGTCCCGACCCCGCGAGAAAGTTGCAGTTGCGTGCAAGAGAGCAAACCGAGGCGGAGCTGGATGATGATAGAACCAGTCACTTGCAGCAGTAGCAACAACGAAGTCGGCGAGGACCCAAACAACCTTTCACTACAGGAAGGTTTAATCTTCTGCCAGCCGGCGGTCTTAAACAGCCGGGTGCGCTCTCCGAAACCGACGGTGGTGGTGCCGCACCCATCCTATGCCAAGATGGTGAATAAATACAGGGTCCGATCTCAAACCCAGCCCAGGCTGACCAGGAATCCTTTATGCCATGATTCTCTGTCGTCAAACAAAGCGCCTGCAGAGCTCTTGCCGGCGAGGCAACGGAAAAAAAAGAGGACGCGCGGGTCCAAAGAGATGAGCGGATCGGACAGCGGTTCCAAAACGAGGTCCAAACGGTCGGAGAAACCCGTCGGAGCAACAACGATGTTCACCAACATGTCACCGTGGGACACGCGGTCGGACGACGACGGCGGCGGTGCGGCGGCTGTTCAAAAATGCTCCAGCGACGTCGGCAAACGTCATCCGAAAAGACGGCGCTCGCGGGTAAAAACTGGACGGGCGTCGAAATCGTCCTCGCCCAAGTGGAAAACCACAAAACTGAAAACCTCGTCGGCGAAGTCTGGACGCCGATACAGTGACGTTTTGTGGGACACGCGCTGGGTCACCGACAGCCAGGTCAACGCTACCGGTAGGTCCAAGCACGAGGATGGCCGCTCTGTGACACGCTCCACGTCCACGCCAAAGTTCCGCATCAATATGGACTACGTCAGCGTGGACACCCGCGTCATCAGCGGAAAGGGCACCGAGAGCCCGAGGCAGAGAATGAAGAACATCGCCTGCAGCATGGCGCTGCCGGGGCCACCCGGCACCCACGGAGATCTAAGATTCCCGCTCATACACCCGACCCCATCGAACAGCGGGGCGCAGAAAGGAAAATTAACAGCGAAGTACTCGACGCTGGTCGAAGCGGTGAAAATCGTGGAGAAGCGAAGGGTAAAGAAGAAATTCCAGACGGTCAAGTCGAAAGAATCACTCACAGCGGTGGTCACAAAGAACTGCAGCCATGACGACGAGCAGGTACCGACCCTCGTGTCCGAGGGGCCGCGTCCACTTCCCATCAAGACCAAAGATGAGTCCCACGGCACTTCGGTGACAGTCTCCGACACCGAGTGCCACGGGACCGCCGAGAAAGGCACCGGCACGTACGACCCGGTGGAGCTTCTGAAGCGCTTCAAAGAGTACATCAGCACCACGCGGGGCAAAGGTCGACTGCGGACCTCGAACATCCAGGTCAAGGCCTACCCGTCCGCCGACGTCATCGCCAAGGCGTTCAACGCGCTCCCCAAAACATCGCAGGAGATCGGCGTCCAGCCGTTGGTGTCGGACGTGCTGACCGAGCGGGAGATCAACACGGACAGCAGCTACGTGAACGTCAAGAAGGCGGGCGGTTGGCTCGCCAAGCGTTACCGTAAGAAAACCATCTCGCCCCGTCGGGCGGCCTCCAAGGAAACACCCAGGGCAAAGAGCACCAAGACGTCGAAACACAAGAAAGACATCCGGGACAGTCCAGCGGTCAGCAGAAAACGTAGAGCCTAATGAAAACCTGGGAATCGTGTGTGGTCATCATCCGATTCGGTCAGCAATAAATGTTACTTGTTCTGTCCACCTGTTCTGTCCAATTTTTCACTTCCGTGTATTCCAATGCACTCATTTGAAATTTTGTCTCAGGCAACATCGAAGATACTTAGTCTCTCTAGAATTATAGAGAAGTGAAATCGAGGGTCCAAGTCTAAAAAAAAGGTGTGTGTGTGTTGGGGGGGGGTGGTGGGGCAGCGTTTATCACCTTCGTAGAAAGATTTTTTTTTTCCTTTGAAAATTGATGGTCTCCAGTGTTTGGAAAACGATTGTTAAATGGTAAACTTGAGAACTTTTTTGTTAGACCGGCTTCAGCCACACACAGCCCAGTGTTCGTAACCACACACAGCCCAGTGTTCGTAACCACACACAGCCCAGTGTTCGTAACCACACACAGCCCAGTATTCGTAACCGCACACAGCCCGGTTCGTAACCGCACGCAGCCCAGTATTCGTAACCACACACATCCCAGTGTTCGTAACCGCACACATCCCAGTGTTCGTAACCGCACGCAGCCCAGTGTTCGAAACCGCACGCAGCCCAGTGTTCGTAACCACACACAGCCCAGTGTTCGTAACCACACACAGCCCAATAGTCGACATTCACATCAGAATCTCACGAGAAATTTAAAAAAAATCAAAGTGCAATTAATTCAACAGGTAATCATCAAATTTGTTGAGGATCTTTTTTTTTAAAAAAATATTTGAAATTCAGTTGCACTCATGGAAGCCATTTTTTAAAATAAGCATCTCATTTTCACACTACAGTAGTACCGTGGTACAAACGTCTGTATCATTTAACTATACTAGCAAACACAGTAAAACATGTAATTTGGTACAAACACTTGTATCATTGAACTAAAGTATACCACACAGTTGTACCATGGTACAAACGCTGGTATCATTTCCCTATCCCACACGGTAGTACCTAGTACCATGGTACAACCGCTTGTACCATTTAACTATCCCACACAATAGTGCCATGGTACAAACTCTTGTATCATTGAGCTATCCCCACACAGTCGTACCTTGGGGCAAAACGCTTGCATTATTCAACTATACCTCAATACATTAGCACCTTGGTGCAAGCGCTTATACCATAGCACTATATTACCCAAAGCAGCTACCGTACCTAATTACTAAACCCCACAACACAGTGGCACCTTGCCACAAACAACAAAAACAGATTGCATGTGCACTACAATACCAACAGTACCGGCACACAACATTAAATGTACACCAACACAATAGAACAACTCCCACTTTGACCTGTACCGATATCATAACAGTACCGGCACACAACATTAAATGTACACCAACACAACAGAACAACTCCCACTTTGACCTGTACCGATATCACAACAGTACCGGCACACAACATTAAATGTACACCAACACAATAGAACAACTCCCACTTTGACCTGTACCGATATCATTTGGTTTTTTTTATTTGAGGCAGACCAGGTACAACCTTGTACACACATAGAAGTCAATGAGAATAGATGCCATGTACAGTACACACATACAAATCAATGAGGACATATGCCATGCACAACATATAATTACAAAAGGCTCAATGTACACAAAGTCAATGATCGATTGAACAGAACCATGCGCACAACATCACTTGTGATGGGGAAAAATGTACACACTTAGAACATGATTAATGTACACACAGTTGGTCACTTTATAGATTCGGTCTAAAACCCAGGCAAGATCGCACTTAAGATTTTTAAAAAAAGTTAATGAAATTAACAACACAAACATACAAACCCTTGACAATCCACTGTGTTTGTGAGTAAGATCTGTTCTCTTTGAATCAGAATAGGAGGTTTAAGAAAGATTTTTCTTATTTTAAATTTATTTTTAACCCCCACAAACAAAATGAGCTTTTGAAAAAAAAAAAATAGTTTTTTTTTTTTTTTTTACAAAAATTTTTAGTAATTAAAAAATGGAAGAAAATCAAGGATTTTCTAAAAATTCCGTGCTTTGAGGGTTTTAACTAATCACACAGTGCTATCTGTCCATGTCAACAACTAAACTGTTAAACTTAATTTTTTTTTTTTTCAAATTTAAAAACACGCAGTTCAGCAATGCAAAGATAGTCTGCTGTTTCACAATGCAAAGATAGTCTGCTGATCAGCAATGCAAAGATAGTCAGATGATCAGCAATACAAAGATAGTCTGCTGATCAGCAATGCAAAGATAGTCTGCAGATCAGCAATGCAAAGATAGACTGCAGATCAGCAATGCAAAGATAATCAGCTGTTTAACAAAAGGAGTGAATTTGAGTCTCAGATTATCATTCTTAAGATTATCATTAAAAGCGAGCCGATGGCAAAGATGATGGGAGTGAATTATCTTTAATAACCAGATTCACGCATGATATAGTCGGGTAAGCAGACATTTTCACAGCATTCAGTCAACTCTATCTAAGTCAAAGCTGGCAAAGTCAACTTCAGTCACATGAAGACTAAAACCCTTTAGTTGATTATTACAACCTTATAACTATTACTTTCAAAAAAAAAATTTTTTTCTCCCAAAAATAAGAAAAACATTGAACTTCATCACCAACAGGACCAATCTATAGATCTGCTTGTCGTTACTTGTTGCTTACAGGAGTAATCTATACCTTGTTGTGACTTGTTGCTAAAAGTCTGATCCTTCAAGCTGATCCTTCAAGTTAACCATTGCTGACTAAACACTCATGCAATAAAAAAAATTAAAATGCAAGCACAATTCCTTTCATTGCCAGAGACTAAAATTAAGGGATTTAAAAAAAAGAAAAAAAAATTATATATATATATAAACATTTCTAACTTAAAATTCAGAACAGAAAAGTATAAGAAGAGCATCCCTTGGTCCAAACTTTCCCTCTAGTTAAATAATTTGACTTGTTTGCAAGAATGAAAGAGAAAAAGAAAAAAAAAAAAGAGACTCTTGCTGCAAATCTCTCTCCATACACTGGGAAACTATCTTTTTTTTTTTTTTTTTCCCATTATTTCGAAAAGTATATTTTATTTAAAAAAAAAAAGAGAGAAAAGCTCCAGTGTTTGAGATGAATCTTATTTTGGTGGCGAAATGTGAGGGAAAGTAGGGGCTAAAGATCTATCAACTAAAAAGCAAATAAGAAAAAAAAAAAGTCAACATTACTTGGAGATGGATGAAAATAGTATTAAAAAAAAATTATTATTTACTGGTTACATTTTTTTGTGAATCTGCCAATAATAAAAAGCAGCTAATAACTGTGATTAGATATAGTTTTCTATAAAACAACCTTTTCCTATTCTTTCATATTCTTTTTTTTTTCTGTCCAAAAATGTGTACTTTAGAAATATTATTTAATTAAAAGTTTAAATTCAATAAATCTATTTTAAAGATTTGTTTTTTTAAAAATTAAAATTTGACATGAGTTTTTGTGCGTGTGTGTGGGTTTTTTTTTTTTTTTAATCTTTAAAACTTATTTTTTAATTTAAAAAAAAAATTATAATATTTTTTTAATANATATTATTTAATTAAAAGTTTAAATTCAATAAATCTATTTTAAAGATTTGTTTTTTTAAAAATTAAAATTTGACATGAGTTTTTGTGCGTGTGTGTGGGTTTTTTTTTTTTTTTAAACTTTAAAACTTATTTTATAATTTAAAACAAAAATTAAAATATTGTTTTAATAAAAGAAATTATAGTTGTCTCCCATTAAACATTGTTTGTCCATCCTGGGCCAAAGCTTAAAGGCTGTGGTGTGTTTTCATTTAATGCTGTGGTTAGACAGTTTGAGAAAATCTGACCTGTTCACAAAAGAAAGGTTATACAAATAATAGCATTGCTATAACACAGCATGGCAAATTTTCAGAAAATGAACATTTAAAAAAAAAAAAAAAATTGTTTACCAAAATGAAATATCATACTGAACAAGGTAATGAACTCTAAGGTAATATTCATTGGTAGGTAATGTTCATTAAATAATACAAGCCTAAAAAAAAAAAATGCAAGCCTAAAGCCATGCATTATTATTAGAATCTGATGGAGTTCTCACACTGTGACCTTTAACCTATCTAACCACATGCACTTGGCAAACACCATGAAAGTTAAATTTTTTTTAAGCCCCGGCTACTGGGAGGTAACCTCATATCAAGGGCAGTAACTCCTTCATCACTGCTGGGGATAATTTGATTTGATATGAGAGTTGTACAACACTCACTACAAACAAAATAAAACTAATTTAAAGAAAATAAAATTAAAAAAAAAAAATAATAATAATCAAAACAACAGCTTGCCATCCTACAGTCAACTAAAACTTTTTAAGAAATTTAAAAAAATTAAGCAAAAAAACACTCTGCAACCTAGTGATTTTTGTTTTCCCATTCCATGCCTTGTAAAATGATTTTTTTTAAATATTTTGTATTTACAATTAATTCTTTTTACAATTATAAATTGTGTATGCCCCTCAGGGGCACAAAGCTGCCATGACTGCAACTAAGTGAAAGTTGCAAGTTGGTTGAAAGTTTATTTTTTAAAAAATTTTTTTTTTTGCTTCGATAAAGATTAAACTAATTTTAGTTTTTAAATATTTGAATAGACATTCATTCTAATTCTACTGAAACAGAGATGCTTTGTTCTAAATTCCGAGTTGAGACACAGGTCCTAGCACTAAATATTGAACTCTTTGTCAAGAAAATCACTGCAAGTTCTATACTTCCATAATCCATCTTTAAGTTTAAGAATTTAAATTCTCAAAATGGATCATTTTAAAGGAAAAAAAAAGGGGGGAATTTTGTAATTTTCCCTGAAAGTCTGATACAAGATGTTTCTAAATATCATATTGGTACAGTGAAACCTAAAAAAAAAAAATTACATTTTATTTGCTACAAATTTATAGTTTACTGTATAAGCAGTGTATGCCAAGCTGACTACATAATGCTCTTTCATTCAAATAAAATTATTTACAATCCACACATGACAGTCAGCTGTTACACAGTCGCCAGACGTCTTTGTCCTACATCAAACACACCCTAGGCAAAATTGACTTTTCAGACATAAAATATACAAGTGAATATAAAGGAAATTGCACGCATCAATTAAAATGAAAAAAAAAATACATTGGTCTCTTGTAAATGCAAAATATACATGTTCAAAAACAAAGTTTTCATGCAAAAAAAAAAAAAAAATTTTTTAAAACGCAGAAAAGGTAAAAAAATAAAACATTTTTATGGTTGTTTTTTTTTTTTTTTTTTTTTT
>CAXITT010000297.1:182598-195178 GCA_964033795.1 Lymnaea stagnalis
AACTCTTTTAAAAAAAAAAAAAAAAAAAAAGGGGGGGGGGGGGGGTGTGTAGTAAGCTAAGGTCATTCATACTTTGCTCAGATTCATTGGAGGTTCATTAGTCTTCCAACAACGCCCTGATTTTGCCAGATCCCTGGGGTTGCCTTTGCAGCATGACAAAGAGCGGCTGGGGTACTTTTGGGGGGGATGGTGGTCACAATGAAATTTTACAGTCTTAGCTCCTCATGTTGTTTCTTAAGAGGTCAATTCCACCTGAGCTGTGGCAAGGGATCAACTATGTAAGGTGTCTGAAACATCATCTAGCACAGTCCAAAAATGAGGGAAATAAAATTTAGTGACATTCAGATTGCT
Organism: Lymnaea stagnalis; assembly: GCA_964033795.1. Taxonomy (NCBI): domain Eukaryota; kingdom Metazoa; phylum Mollusca; class Gastropoda; family Lymnaeidae; genus Lymnaea; species Lymnaea stagnalis. Next base: position 182,950 of record CAXITT010000297.1, read on the forward strand.
TTAAGCTAAACCCATTTTTCTCGACGATCGATTCAGGTAAATATAAATCAAATGACAGGCAACACCTTCATACCACCCCTTAGGTATAGTGACTCACAAGTCTCTGTATTCCAAAGGGAACCATCGATTATGATGATGCATCTAAGATTTACTATCTCTTGAATGACATAAATAAAAATAAATGCTTTATTAAGCACAAAACAGAGTTATACGCATGGGATAACGTGCCAACAGTCAAAATCTTGCTCTCAAATAAATAACTTAACAGAGATGGTCTACACAGCTGTGTACAACCGTCATTATCAGCAAACTACTACAGCTGAAACTACCAGCGATGATGCACAGTGACAGTTTTAACATTTAAATAATGTTAGAAACAGGTGTGATGCACAAAGACAATTTTAACATTCATATAATGTTATGGGCAGGTGCTGACGACATGGGATGAGTGATCTATCTACTTTTAATGGAATGGCTTTGCGTCTGTCAACTAGAGTAGTTCCCCTTAATATTTCTGTTAAAATGTCAAAATTGTAGGATAGATTTATTTTTTTTTTTATAAAAAAAATAAAACATCATGGGTGTTTTAATTATGAAAATAATATTCAGATCTAAACAAATCTGAGATATTTTAAACTTAAAAATAGCATGTCTTTTCGGTCAAATAATAATGGGTATAATAAAAAAAAAAAACTAGGATTAAATGCTAATAATTATTGCTTAATTCTCCTCACTTTCAAATTAAAAACCAATCACACAAAAAAAAAAGTGCCATAATTCTAACTAAGCTGATGAGTTTTACTGTAACTTTATACATCTAAAAAAAGTGCCATAATTCTAACTAAGCTGATGAGCTTTACTGTAACTTTATACATCTAAAAAAAGTGCCATAATTCTAACTAAGCTGATGAGTTTTACTGTAACTTTATACATCTAAAAAAAGTGCCATAATTCTAACTAAGCTGATGAGTTTTACTGTAACTTTATACATCTGCAGTTAAACTTGCAGCCAGACCCAATGCTGAATCTGAAGTTTTTAGCTGCAGCCAAAGTTACTGAAACAACATAATTGCTGGTGAAAAAATTCATGTATGATAGAAGTATGAAACATAAAAAGGGCAAACCATGAACGAGACAGAATGAATGAGAACAACCATCCCCCCCTCACCCAATTTCTCTAAGTAATGGAGTCATAAATACAATTATTGAAACTTTATATCGATTGTATGTTTAGACAAACATAAGCTTGATGAATTAACCCATGGCATGTTGCCACACTCGGCAAATCAGGAGACGATTTATTAAAAACACCAAACTGGTAGGTCACAGCTAACACTTAACTGGCAGTTCAAGCTGACGCTCTGGCAAGAAGCAGCTCCGTATACCTCAATCTATTAATTTAGATGTTTAAAACCCATGAAAATTAAAAGTTAACTTACAATTTAAACCCAGCTTTGAGAGGATAACGTTAAGGACATCACATTTTATCAAAATGAGTCTGTAAAATTTTTAATGTAAAAAGTAGCCCAAAATTTATTATTTTAAAAAATTCAAGGAAATATATTTATTTTTTTTAAAATTCTCCCCAAAACTTCACGTCTTATATGCCTTATATACTCAGGACTCAAATTTGACTGACATGTTAGGACAACACTGGTATAGTGAGGTGAGGTTGGCCCACAAGATTTGTTGGTTCCATCGAGGATGTGACACAAATAATGTTAATATCAGATAATCGTAAGAGATGCTGACATGAAGGAACGGATACACAAAATGCTACTTAGCATAACACGGATGATGGTAAACACTTTGTTGCCTTAATTAAATAGATACTACATGTGATGAGGATGTGCACACAATAATTGTCCATAGTTTCATGAAATAAATATAATTCTTACTAAATAAAATACATAAATATTTATAATTATATATGTAACTTGATGGTTCTGATAGGTCATGAAAAAAAAAAAAATCTTGCATAATCTTACTCCCAGGCCACAATACAATTCACAAGGCCAGGAGATTTGTTTCAAACTCGGTCGGTAAGCACTCACTGGTGTGATGAGTGAGAAGTCAAGTTCATAGGAGACAACAAAACCAATTGGCAAGAAACAAAATTTGACACTGAAATGACATAAACCTAACAGTGTTCACATGCCACAGCATTAGAAGGTTTCACGCACCGAATGGGAATTCAAAGCACTTTTATTTTGAAAGCAGGAGGAATTGGTAAAGAAACAAACGGCGGAGGAAAGGTTTTTTTTTTTACTTTCTCTCTTGGGAGGAATATGGTAAGCCTTCCATGAATAAAGAGTCAGTGAACATTGTTAACAAAACATTAGTATTTTGGTCGCTACACTATTACAAATTTATAAATTATTTTACACATAACAATGAAGTAGAAGACACGATACTATTTCTATAAGCTTATATCCAGTCTCTCAGGAAGATTACCAGAGGCTAAAGTTTGAATTAGTCCGGCACTGTCCTTAAATAACTGACCAGTTACCCAAGCAGTTCATTTGGCCAGCACCCACTAAATACGTTGAGATAAAAAAAATGTTGCACAAGTCTTTCTGAGGTTCGATCTATGACAAAATTTCTACAACACTAAAAATCACACCTCAAGTCTTTTATGCCCCTCTCAATAATATATATAAATATTACAGAAACTCTGTTAAAGTAAATAACTTGGGTGAGTTGAGTGAGTGGGAGGGAGGGCGGCCGAGTCAACCAAGATGGTTGCAACTATCACAACGCAACAAAATACCGTTACAGTAAAATAACATTACAAGGACCTTGTAACATTTCCTGTCTGTTACTTGGTATTGAAAAAATTCGTCTTAATAAAATGTGAATGCATATGTGAGGACGAGCCGTGTCCTTGGCTTAAGATAAAGACGAGCCGTGTCCCTCGCTTGAACAATTTACTCCAGTACATAAGCATCATTTTTATATGTAGTATTTTATAATTTCACAGGAATCAACAAGCCATCCCCTTGCTGAAACATTAGATCAACAAAATGAAAACAACAAAGTCGCACTAGAATTGAGTCAACTTCATCAAAAGGATATGTTTACAGTGCATTTAAATTTTCATCATAAAACACTTATGCTCTCCCAACATCAACTGCATCAACAGTAGTTTAATATTTTCTATTTAAAAAAAAAATTGTACAAAGTTCAGCAACACTAGAGTCCCAAAGAATCGAGTCACCAAACATAATTACATACTTAAAACGCTAAAAGATCAGTTGTAAGAAATTCGTAAAGATAAAAATATAACTGTTCTTTTCTTAAAAGATGATGAATAGATAGATATGATGAATGAATAGATCACTCTTTCTTCAAATTAAAACTTGCATTAAAAGGTTTGGAGATTAACCATATTTTAAAAGGTGTCTAATTTCTTTAATACTTAATACAGACTAAATTTTTTGAAGAGTTCAGTGTCAATACAAGAAGCGATCGCTACATAACAAAAAAATCTGGACCGTGTGTAAATAATTTTTATAAAAGAGCTTATGCCAAAAAGAAACTTCTTGATTAAAAAAAAAAACAGGAAAAGAAAAAAAACAAAATAAAAAAATATAAAGAAAAATTTTTTGAAAAATTCAGTGTCAATAAAAGAAGCGAACGCTAAATAACAAAAAAATCTGGACCGTGTGTAAATAATTTTTATAAAAGAGCTTATGCCAAAAAGAAACTTCTTGATTAAAAAAAAAAAAAGGAAAAGAAAAAAACCAGATTATAAAAGTGTAAAGAGATTAGGTTCAACACTTGGGCCTGCCCACGCAACCAGAGACTGGCCACTTACAGCAGGCCAAGTCAGCAACACCTATGCAGTGCCAGTTGGGTCCCTTTGAAGTGCTGACCTGTCTTTAAGACAGGAACCCCAGCCCAGGCTTGTTGCTCAGGTGATAAGGCACAAAGACACAGTTGGGAGTGGTCTCCCCCCTCGCCTATCATTTCTTGGCCGGTTCAGGTAAATATATCTCCACTTCCCCGCCCTCCCCGTTGTTGCTGGCGGCGGTGGTGGCGGTTGCTTGCTTCATGGCCGCCCTCCTTTCGGCCAACAGCTTCTTCCTGGCCTCATCTCTGGCCTTAGCTGCCTGGCGGGCCTTTTGATTCCTCTCAGGTGAAGAGTCTGGTGTGTCTTTGCCACCATTTACTTTTAAATTTTTTCTCCTGGATCCTAAATTTAATGAAACAAGCATATGCATTAAAACCCTTCTGAGAGTAATGTCTTTGAAAGTAACGTCTTTGAAAGTAATGTCTTTGAAAGTGAGGTTCTTTAAAATGATTCATGCAAAGTAAAAAAAAAATATAAGCTAATGGAATGCTATAAAGACACAAAACCATGGCACAGAATTCTTTAACAAATACTTTACCCATTTGTATTTTGCACATTTAAAAAAAATTTGAAACTAATGACTAATTTAAGCTGTTGGCATAATGTGATGAACTGGTGAATGGATGAATTAAGGCTGTGTTTGAAATTATGATGCTTTAAAGGCAGCGGTTCTCAACCTGTGGGTCCCGACCCTTTCCCCAGGGATCGCCTATGACCATCTGAAAACACATATGCTATATAGTTATGAAGTATAACGGAAAATAATTTTGTGGCTGTTGTCGACACAACACGACTGTAATAAAGGGTCGGGTCAATTAGGAAGGTTGAGAACCACTGCTTTAAGGAATATTTGGGGGGGGGGGGCGGGGGGGTGTTGTGTGTTGATAATGACCTGGGGTGTGAGCAGGAGTTGCAGATGGTGTGCTGGCCTGGGAGAGGCTTCCAGACTTTGGGCTTGAACTCGCAGAACTTCTTCTTGAGGCCTAATCAGAAAGAAGAAAAGGAAAAAATATTTCAGTTAACAGGAAAGATATCTCACTATCATAAAAATGTTTCACCATCTATGAGTGAGCAATAAGATGAAAATGGATGATTTCATAAAAAATTGTAAGAGGAGTTACAACTGTACACATGTGATGTCAGGCAGGGGTTCTGGACACAAATTATTGTAGAGATCTTGTACTGATGAGATATGAGGTAGGAGATTTCGAATGTCGCCAAGTCAAGGTTATTTAATTGACCATACTTCAAAAGGATTAAGGCTGGATATGGTCACCTGTGTCCACCAGAAAATCATCAGGCTATCTTAGAAATAATTTATTTACATCCAGGCTATCTTGCAACCTTTCTGATTGAATGGGAGAGTTGCTTCCCTTTGCTATTATTATAATTATTGATTTTGAGCTCTTTAAAAAAGGCGAGCTCTACTTTTCGTCACATTTATTTTAGAGTGCCATTTATGTCTTTATATGTAAATCTAGTGACATGTATGTGTCATTTATGTCAATCTAGTGTCATTTATGTGTTATGTATGTCATTTGTGGATCATTTATGTCAATCCAGTCATTTATGTGTAACATGCATCATTTATATGTCAATCTAGTGTCATTTGTGACGTGTGTGCAATTTATTTGATATTCTATTGTCATGTATGTGTCGATTTAGCAATCTCCGGGCTACCTAGACTCCATCAATCCTATGTTAATGTCATCGTTTATTCAGTGTTATGAGACAAAGCAATGTTCATATTGTAATCCACCATTACCAGTCGGGGAATCTCCTGCCAACCGTTGTCCTTCATCATCTCGATCTCGGCAAACATGTCATCAACATGGTCAATCTGGATCTTCACCATATCCCAGAATCCTTGCAGATCTTCCCACTTGGTCTCCCGCTCATCAGGGTCAGGTTTCTGAAAGAACAATAAGAGTGAGCTCCTTTAATGGTGATCTAGGCACGTATCAGCGCACACGTCATTACATGTATCATTACATGCATCAGTACATGTATCATTACACCTATCAGCACAGGTATCATTACACCTATCAGCACAGGTATCATTACATGTATCAGTACATGTATCATTACACATATCAGAACATGTATCATTTACACATCAGTACAGGTATCATTACACGCATCAGTAAATGTATCATTACACCTATCAGCACAGGTATCATTACATGTATCATTTCAATATCAGTACATGTATCATTTACACATATCAGTACATGTATCATTAACCCATCAGAACATATATCATTACAATTACACATATCAGTACATATATAATAACATTTTTATTTTTAATTTAAGCTAAGGGTCAAGTTTATAATGTGGGTCCAGACATACTCAATTTATTCTAAAGATTCCAGAAGAGTTTCATCTGCTGTTAGCAAAGATAAACACTCATAATAAGATTCCTGGAATGTTTTTTTTAGGTAGATTATTATGTGAGCACACTGATCTTGTGTATAATAATAACATGGGTCCAAATAGTTATGACTGCTGCTGACTTAAGTCAGACTCACCATGTGATTCTGGCACTAAAGAAAGACTCACCATGTGATTCTGGCACTACAGACAGACTCACCATGTGATTCTAGGCACTAAAGACAGACTCACCATGTGATTCTGGCACAGGTCCCTGAACTGACCAAACTTCTGAGTGATTAAAAGGTTGGCTTTACCAGTGGCTGCACGGATCCTGCCGCAGGCTGAAATAAAAATAAGAGGACACTTTGGCAACTGGGTCATTAGAACATTTTGGTAACTGGGACATTTAAACATTTTGGTAACCCGGACATTTGAACATTTAGGTAACTGGGACATTTGAACATTTTTTTAGTAACTGGGACATTTGAACATTTTAGTAACTGGGACATTTGAACATTTAGGTAACTGGGACATTTGAAAATTTAGGTAACTGGGACATTTTAGTAACTAGGACATTTGAACATTTAGGTAACTGGGACATTTGAACATTTTAGTAACTGGGACATTTAAACATTTTAGTAACTGGGACATTTAAACATTTTGGTAACCTGGACATTTGAACATTTTAGTAACTGGGACATTTAAACATTTTGGTAACTCGGACATTTGAACATTTTAGTAACTGGGACATTTGAACAATTTGGTAACCCGGACATTTGAACAATTTAGTAACTGGGACATTTGAACATTTTGGTAACTGGGACATTTAAACATTTTGGTAACCCGGACATTTGAACATTTTAGTAACTGGGAAATTTAAATATTTTGGTAACCCGGACATTTGAACATTTTAGTAACTGGGACAATTGAACATTTTGGTAACTGGGACATTTAAACATTTTGGTAACTTGGACAGTTATAAAATTTTCCTAACTGGGTAATTAGAACATTTGGTAACTGGAATATTCGAACATTTTGGCAAATGGGACATTAGAACATTTTGGCAAATGGGACATTAGAACATTTTGGCAAATGGGACATTCAGTAAAAAACATACAAGAAAAGTCCTTAAATTTTGCATGATGAACTCACCCTCCTCTGGCAGGTCATGTGACCTCATGTGAGCCTCCGCCCTCTGGCACAGACCTTGTATCCTCTCCTCTTCAAACTTTGTGTGTTGGATGAAATATTCCCCATCCTGGCAAGTAATTACAAGAAATAAAGATTTGTCAGATAGCGGGACAATTACTGGCAGTGGCATAGGACTAGACGCAGCACTTTTTTTTCTGTAAGTGGATTAAGGATATGTGCTACAGTGGATTGGGGGCATGTGCTACAGTGGATTGGGGGTGTGTGGCAACCTTCAGAAGGTTTTTCTTTTCAAGTGATGGTGATGGCAAGCCCAACCTGGGCGGCACTAATCCTGTCTGAGACACTGATTAACTTGTCAGTTGATGTGAAAGTGTGAGAAGTAGCCTCTATATCCTGGAAACATCTGCACATTAACTTGTGCACAAAAACATCAGCACAATTTCACTCTAGGTATACATCACAGAAATTAAAATATTAATGTTTATTTAAAAAAAAATTAAATTGTCTTTTTTTTTCAACATATCACGCAACTGTATAATATCTGCTCTAATAGCTACTGGGGGAAAAGAATTTCATTTCTTATCAGACTTACTTTGGTTGTGTCCCCCAGCGGGTATTTCGGGACATGTCCGTTGACCCCAAGTGTAGCTGGGGACCTGAGCCTGTGCTCCGGCGTGGACTCATCCCCTGACCTCTGCTCAGCTGGCATGGTGGGATCAGAAGAACTTCCGTCAGATCTGGAGAACACAGCGATGGGGAAATTGAAACGTGGACTTACATTTTTGTTTAATTGAATAAATTAGAGAAATGTATCTAATCAGGGCCTTGTAAACATGGTCTAGAGCAGGGGTTCTTAACACTGTGGTACTGATATAAATAGCTTTCATCTCGCTGGCAAACAGGTCTATGAACTAAAAAAAAGGTGAAGAACCTCTGGGTTAGAGTAACCACATGTACAATGTCAACATTTTGGAGAGGCATCTGATGTCAGAACATCTGCCTCTAAAAAATTATACGGCTAATCAAAAAGTTAAACTCTAAAAGAAAATTGGCATTACATTTGAATTCGCATGCCCATTTTGTGTCAGTTCTGCTGCAGATTGACAAATAATTTAGATTATTTCAGAGCACCTGTTACAAACTATCATTACTGGCACATTCCCTCGATTGCTCCCGGCAAATTCCCTCAATAACTCCCAAACACATTCCATCACTCCCTGGCACATTCCCCTGATCACTCCCCGTACATTCCCTCGATCACTCCCGGCACATTCCCTCGATATCTCCCCACCATATTCCCTCATCACTCCGCGGCACATTCCCTCGCTCACTCCCCGGCACATTCCCTCGTCAACTAAACCAAGATCAGTTACAGCACCTAGCGCCACACAAGTTTGACCCCATCAACATACTGACCTAAGTGAGCTTTGACTAGAGTACGGCGATCTCTTGTTCACGTCCTTGTAGGTGCTGTACCTGCTGTACTTGCCATAGCCGCTGACCGCGCAGCTCAGCTTGAGATAAGAAGGTTTGTGGTTCGGGTCCACTGGGGATGGTGGGTCGGAGCTGGGGAACAACAAGAAAACTTGGTGTTGATAAAACAAGAAAACTTGGTGTTGTTTGATGGCTGAGTACAGCAAATGCTGAATGGAATTGTCTTTATGTCAAGTGTAGGAGACTCCCTCTCAAGGCAATCTGACCTAAGGCAATCTGACCTAAGGCAATCTGACCTAAGCTGCTTTACCTATTATCAGTAGGGTTTAGTAAGTTGATTGGGCAGTAGGGTTTAATAAGTTGATTGGGTAGTAGGGTTTGGTACATTGATTTGAGAGTAGGTTTTAGAAAGTTGATTTGATGGTAGAGTTTAGCAAATTGATTTGAGGGTAGGTTTTAGCGAGTTGATTTGGGAGAAAGGTTTAGTATTTTGATTTGGTAGTAGGATCTGGCTACCAGGGTTTGGCTACCAGGGTTTGGCTACCAGGGCTTGGGTATCAGGGTTTACCTTGATTGAGGTGAGGTGACTGGGACGTTGTTCTCTTTGTTGCTCTGCTCCTGTCTGTTGTTAGGTCGCCTCAGCTTGACAACTTCAGGCTCACTGGTCAGTTGGCCCTCGGCTGAGTTGACCAGGGAAGATGGGATGACGATCTGCTTGGAACCTCCTGACTGGCTGATCCCACCTAACAGGGACGGCTCACTCGCTGTTGACAGATGAAAGCAGATTTTTAAATTTACACCTTTATGACAGCAGGTCTGTTCATGGCTTAACAGTAATACAAACTTCATGTGCATTAATTCAGAATGTGCCAACACTTCAACTTATCAAATTATAATTTAAAAAGAAAAAATTACATGCTACATTACGGCAACCATGGAATAACCATTTTTGATTATTTTTATCATAAAATATCCCCTAAATCTCTTGAAGGTCTGACTCTATAAAGTCTGTTTTAGACATGTATATTTTTAGAGAAGTATATTTTTTGACAAGGTTTTGTTTTAGTCAAGTATTTTTTTAGTCAAGTATAGCTTTAGACAAGTATAGTTTAAGACAAGTATAGTTTAAAATTAAGTCTAGTTTAAAACAAGTATAGCTTGAGACAAGTATAGTTTAAAATAAAGTATAGTTTAAAATAAAGTATAGTTTAAAATAAGTATAGATTAAGACAAGTATAGGCTTAGGCAAGTATAGTTTTGGACAAGTATTCTGTAAAAGTTTTAGCCCATGTTAGGTGATCCCAATAACTTTCAGTTTTGTTCCCCATAACATTGAGTTGGATATATTGTCAATGACTGGGTCAGGATACAGCAAAGCAAGGTAGCAAACAATGTCCTACAGTTGTGGCTTGGTGCTTGGTCATCAGTAGAGAAGTTGGTGTTAGGACATACTGTGTTGACTACTGAAGCAGCAGAGAAGTAGGTGTTGAGGAACACTGTGTTGACTACTGATATAGTAGAGAAGTAAGGCAAAGTAAATGGAAGATACTGAAATTGGGTTGAGAAATGTTAAGATAAGGTCTAGCTAGATATGGCTCACAGGTAGATGGCCCACAGATAGACATAGCTCACGTGATTATTATTTTTTGGGGGGGGGGGGGGGGGTTTAAGGTAAAAAAAAATATTCAAGATGATAGTGAGGAAGAAAGAATTTTGGGAAAGGCAAGAGATACGGGTCTGTTGTGTCTATGTTATCATATGCCAAGTGGACTCAGTGTCTTCTATCGCATGGACAAAGAAAAGAAAGGGAGGGACATAAAAGAATGTAAGGGAGGAGGGAAGGAGGAGGGAAGGAGAGAGAGAGGGGCAACTTAATAAAGAACCGACACGTAATTTTAGTTGGAGGGGGGGGGGTGGGGTTTAAATTATAACTCTCGGTCTGAGGTAAGCATCCATTTTGACAAGATTTGAAGACAAGGCCAGGAACCAGGTGCAGAGTTCCAGTGAACTCATTTTCCACTGTTGTGGTACAAAAAAAAGGGGGGGGGTCGGGAGGGTAGGGTAGGTCGAGGGCGTAGACTGCAGGACTGATGTGAAGAAAAAGAAGCCATGGTCGTAAAGTGTAATGGGGTTGCTTGCTAGTTGCACGCATGAAAAAAAAAAAGGGGGGGGGGGTCGGGAGGGTAGGGTAGGTCGAGGGCGTAGACTGCAGGACTGATGTGAAGAAAAAGAAGCCATGGTCGTAAAGTGTAATGGGGTTGCTTGCTAGTTGCACGCATGCTGCCGAGACCTTGAAGTTTTGTTGTTCCATGCAATATGTTTTACGTTCAAGTTGTTTTCTTTCTTTTTTTTTTGAAGAGTTCCACAGATGACGAAGGTTGGGTGAACAGAAAAACTCACTTCCAGCTACCTAACTTAGCACTAACGGACATGGGTGGGGGCTGGGAGGGGGTGAGGAGGAGGGGGGGGGCTTCTTGTGATAACCGACCGTGCCCAGAACAAACATCACATTTTGTTTTCTTGAGGATAACGTGCCGACAACGTGTGAGACATGACATGATAAGTTTTGCTAGGATAAGGGGCAGTATCCTGTGACATCTGACATGATACGTTGGGTACGGTGTCGGGTAGGTGTGGTCATAGAAAAAATATAGAAAATTGGTCAATCATGTGACACATGTGGGTTTGCCATGTGACACATGTGGGTTTGCCATATAACACATGTGGGTTTGCCATGTAACACATGTGGGTTTGCCATGTAACACATGTGGGTTAGCCACGTAGCGTGTAACTTGGACACGGCATAACTGTAGTAGAACCTGATCGGTAGGGTATGGTGTAACCGGAAAAAGGTCGGGGGTCCTGTAACAAACCCAAGTGTGTCCGGGTGTTAATTTTAGACAACAATTGAAACAACACACTCTTTACACACCTTCACACCACACACAGCAATGGCACTCGTTTTACAGTGCGTATTTTGAGTTAGAATAATTTGATAGGGCTCTCACACACACATATATATATTTATATGTGCATATCATACAATATTCACAAGATATGATATGAATCTCCAAAACATAATATATATATACTTATATATGTATACTATCCATCCAATCCATCCAATCCAATTCAATCCAATCCATCCATCTATCTATCCATCTATGTATATATAAATTATAATATTTTCTTTGATATATATATATATATATAATATTTTCTTTGATATATATATATATATAATATTTTCTTTGATATATAAATATATATATAATATTTTCTTTGATATATATATATAATATTTTCTTTGATATATATATATAATATTTTTTTTTATATATATATATATTTTTTTTTATATATATATATATATATATATATATTTATTTAGACATATTTATTTTTTTATTTATA
>CAXITT010000297.1:198087-213996 GCA_964033795.1 Lymnaea stagnalis
AGACAATGAATATATCATGTGAATCTGGGATAGACAATGAATATATCATGTGAATCTGGGATAGACAATGAATATAGCATGTGAATCTGGGATAGACAATGAATATAGCATGTGAATCTGGGATAGACAATGAATATAGCATGTGAATCTGGGATAGAGAATGAATATATCATGTGAATCTGGGATAGACAATGAATAAATATATCATGTGAATCTGGGATAGACAATGAATAAATATATCATGTGAATCTGGGATAGACAATGAATATAGCATGTGAATCTGGGACAGACAATGAATATAGCATGTGAATCTGGGATAGACAATGAATATATCATGTGAATCTGGGATAGACAATGAATATATCATGTGAATCTGGGATAGACAATGAATATAGCATGTGAATCTGGGATAGACAATGAATATAGCATGTGAATCTGGGATAGACAATGAATATATCATGTGAATCTGGGATAGACAATGAATATATCATGTGAATCTGGGATAGACAATGAATATAGCATGTGAATCTGGGATAGACAATGAATATAGCATGTGAATCTGGGATAGAGAATGAATATATCATGTGAATCTGGGATAGACAATGAATATATCATGTGAATCTGGGATAGACAATGAATATAGCATGTGAATCTGGGATAGACAATGAATATATCATGTGAATATGGGATAGACAATGAATATAGCATGTGAATCTGGGATAGACAATGAATATAGCATGTGAATGTGGGAAAGACAATGAATATAGCATGTGAGTGTGGGATAGACAATGAATATAGCATGTGAATGTGGGAAAGACAATGAATATAGCATGTGAATGTGGGAAAGACAATGAATATAACATTTGAATGTGGGAAAGACAATGAATATAGCATGTGAATGTGGGAAAGACAATGAATATAGCGTGTGAATGTGGGAAAGACAATGAATATATCATGTGAATGTGGGAAAGACAATGAATATAGCATGTGAATGTGGGAAAGACAATGAATATAGCATGTGAATGTGGGAAAGACAATGAATATATCATGTGAAGCTGGGATAGACAATGAATATAGCATGTGAATGTGGGAAAGACAATGAATATATCATGTGAAGCTGGGATAGACAATGAATATAGCATGTGAATGTGGGATAGACAATGAATATATCATGTGAAGCTGGGATAGACAATGAATATAGCATGTGAATGTGGGAAAGACAATGAATATATCATGTGAAGCTGGGATAGACAATGAATACAGCATGTGAATCTGGGATAGACAATGAATATATCATGTGAATGTGGGAAAGACAATGAATATATCATGTGAAGCTGGGATAGACAATGAATATAGCATGTGAATCTGGGATAGACAATGAATATATCATGTGAAGCTGGGATAGACAATGAATATAGCATGTGAATCTGGGATAGACAATGAATATATCATGTGAAGCTGGGATAGACAATGAATATAGCATGTGAATGTGGGAAAGACAATGAATATAGCATGTGAATCTGGGAAAGACAATGAATATATCATGTGAAGCTGGGATAGACAATGAATATAGCATGTGAATCTGGGATAGACAATGAATATAGCATGTGAATGTGGGATAGACAATGAATATAGCATGTGAATCTGGGAAAGACAATGAATATATCATGTGAAGCTGGGATAGACAATGAATATAGCATGTGAATCTGGGAAAGACAATGAATATATCATGTGAAGCTGGGATAGACAATGAATATAGCATGTGAATCTGGGATAGACAATGAATATATCATGTGAATGTGGGAAAGACAATGAATATATCATGTGAATGTGGGTTAGACAATGAATATAGCATGTGAATGTGGGAAAGACAATGAATATAGCATGTGAATCTGGGATAGACAATGAATATAGCATGTGAATGTGGGAAAGACAATGAATATATCATGTGAATCTGGGATAGACAATGAATATATCATGTGAATGTGGGAAAGACAATGAATATAGCATGTGAATGTGGGAAAGACAATGAATATAGCATGTGAATGTGGGATAGACAATGAATATAGCATGTGAATCTGGGATAGACAATGAATATAGCATGTGAATGTGGGATAGACAATGAATATAGCATGTGAATGTGGGATTCTCGTCAGTTTATTAAGAGTAAAATAAATGAACCCCCAACCCCGAAACCAAATTCCAAAGCTAAATTGACTGGCTATGCTACACAGACACACTAGAAAAAATAATAGATGTAATTTTTGTGTTGCCCATAACCGTCATGTCATGGCACAGCTAGTAACAATTTATTTATTTATTCATTACATCCAGCAACAGACGCCTGCTTACCTGGATCCCTTCTCATTGTGGTCAGATGTTGTTTTTAAGTTTAATCCGAATGTGCTCTGAATGAGACGGGTTAAAATAGTTGTGTAGTGGTGCGATCCCTTATTTAATCCTTTAGAACAAGTCAAAGTGAAAGTGCTGACGTCAGTTTGTACTTTTAAACATTTAACACGGTGCCTCTTCTCATTAGACACACAGACATCCCACTTTAAAGAAGTTCAACAAATTTGTGTTCACAACTGTAGATTAACATAGGCCATTAGTAAACACCATCGCGATCGACTGCTTGCACGGCACGGCCACTGAGATCTACTGCCAAAAGGACACACTGACACACCGCGTAGTACATTGGCCTTAAGATAACCGTGCCGAAATATTCATTCAACGCCAGAGCCCAGAGGTTAGGGAAGGGACTGAAGATAAGAATTACAACCGTGGTTCTCAAACAGTGTACGTCTGATCTAACTAATGAGAGTAGGAAAAGGGGGGCGGCAATTTCTTGCACACACATTTTGAATAGAGAACTAGCCTCCGACACACCAATGAACAAATCCAAATTAGGGGTACATAACTCGTCGGTACTTCTGTGGAATATGATTTGCCTCAAGTTATTGAGAGGCCCGTGTTTTTACCGCTTGAGACCTTATTTCATGTTCAAAGGTATGCCATAGGTAAAATCCTGGTGTAGAGGATTAGGTGGGCGGGGGTACATAGATCAGCCTGGTGAATCTGCTCAGTAGTCTGTCCATGAACGGATGTTAATGTCAACATAACTGACGAGATAAGGACACCTTTTGCGTGGACAGTGCTTCTCACAAGAGTTCAAAAAGGAACAAATTTAACTAGAGGTTCTCAAACTAGCCAGTAGATAGCCATAATGAAAGCGGCCTTCTTTGGGTAGGACTTTTAACACACACACACACACACCACTGGGATACTTCAAATGTAAACCGTGCGTAGGTTTGTAGGTTTGCAACTTGGCTGTGTAGTGTAACCCCATAACCTCTGAACAGATGTGATGTACTACTGAGATGCTGAAAAGTACTGCCGAGATGCTGGGAGTACTGCAGAGATGCTGGAAGAACTACAGAGATACTGAAAGTACTACTTAGATGCTGGGAGTACTACTGAGATGCTGAGGTTACTACTCTGAGATACTAGGAGTACTACTGAGATGCTGGGAGTACCACTGAGATGCTGGGGGTACTACTGAGATACTAGGAGTACTGCTGAGATGCTGGGAGTACTACTGAGATGCTGGGGGTACTACTGAGATAATAGGAGTACTACTGAGATGCTGGGAGTACCACTGAGATGCTGGGGGTACTACTGAGATGCTGGGAGTACCACTGAGATGCTGGGGGTACTACTGAGATACTAGGAGTACTACTGAGATGCTGGGAGTACCACTGAGATGCTGGGGGTACTACTGAGATACTAGGAGTACTGCTGAGATGCTGGGAGTCAAAGCGCAACAATGAATTGTACACCGCTAACAAACAAATCTGATCATGAATCCTCGGGCAGAGATTGACTACCCCGACTGGTCAGAGAAACAGATAACGGATTTAACTCCAAAGCCTCGATGTCATTATCAGAAAATTCATTAGGTTACCGCGAGGACAATGTCCAACGCGGCGTATTGATTAGCCACACAGAACAAAACAAGGACGTCATTCACATGAACAGAGTACCATTTGATAGAGAAAATTGCCCGGGGGGGGGGGGGTAATATTATTGCGTCGAAGGAAGAAGGGCAGGAAGAGATAGAGAGAGGGAGAGATATAGAAAGAGAACGGAGGGATAATTGAAGAGGGTGAGCTGGAGAGAGAAAGTGCAGAAAGAAAATTGAAGAGGGGGAGAGAAAAGGAGATAGAGAATGACAGAAGGTCGTGACAAAAGATAAAGGCGGGTAGTGGGGGGAGAAGGGTGTGACAAAGAGAGATTGGAAAGGGAAGAGAGAGAGGAAGATTCAGAGAGAAAGAGAGAGAGAGAGAGAGAGAGAGAGAGAGTGAGAAAGAGAGAGAGCGAGAGAAAGAGAGAGAGAGAAAAAGAGAGAGAGAGAGAAAGAGAGAGAAAAAAAGAGAGAGAAAGAGAGAGAAAGAAAGAGAGAGAGAAAAAGAGAGAGGACATGCTAGTGATGATAAATAGGGAGAGGTGAAAGAATGTGGGAGAGGGAGAAGTAGACGAGAGGAAGAAGTAGAAGAGAGGGATGAAAAGAAGAGAAGGAGAAAAGAAGAGAAGGAGAAAAGAAGAGAAGGAGAAAAGAAAGAGTGGAGAAAAGAGAGATTTAAAAAGGTGGGAGAGAGAGAGAGAGAGAGAGAGGGGGGGGGGAGAGAATGAAACTGTGCAGTAAATGGTATCCTGTACTGAGAGCGGAAGCCCCCTGATTCGGATGGACAAGGAGAAAAGAGAGATTTAAAAAGGTGGGAGAGAGAGAGAGAGAGAGAGAGAGGGGGGGGGGAGAGAATGAAACTGTGCAGTAAATGGTATCCTGTACTGAGAGCGGAAGCCCCCTGATTCGGATGGACACAGCATCATCAACAAACGGTGAGACCTAACAACGGCTGTGTCCTTTTAAGGTCATTCCTTCTCCCGGGTGCTGTGTGTGTTTGGGGGGGGGGGGGAGAAGATGAAGAAGGCAAACACCGCTCGTACGGAGTACATGTGACGTCACTTAGAGCAAACCTTTCCCCAGTCCGTCGGCGAGTCAAGTTTATCCCCATTGGCCTACCCGGCACCCGGCGCGTAACAAGGGTCCGACAAGGAAAACGACACACACACACACAAACATGGCGTAATTACTCCACTTTTCAAGCAGTGTGGTCCCCTGTCCCAGCTGGCCCCGGAAAGAATAATATAGTCAGTTGGCAATAATGAAGTTTGTGTGTATAAGCATTAAGTTTGCGAGCATTTTCTGTTCACTTTATTAAAGTGTGGTGTACATTGATGGCCGTCCCAGGCCGATTCAAATTAGCACACGTCTTTTGAGAAACCTTCCACACACACACACACAAATGCCACCTGATTCTAAGTTATGTAAACAAACAATTCAACCGTGACACAAACGCCTACAAGAAAGGTATTTAAAGGAACCGTACCGTGGCCCCCACCCGAGTGCAACCAACCCGATATCTAGTCCTGTAAGTTTGCACACACACATTTTTTTTTTAAAAAATCACATCAGCACATTCCAGCTGCTGAATGGCAGATAGCAAAGACCATGGCACCCTTCATATGGCACATCTCTATGGAAGAGACACCCTTCATATGGCACATCTCTATGGCCGAGACACCCTTCATATGGCACATCTCTATGGCAGAGACACCCTTCATATGGCACATCTCTATGGCAGAGACACCCTTCATATGGCACATCTCTATGGCCCAGACACCCTTCATGTTGTACATCTCTTTATGGCCGAAACACCCTTCATATGGCACATCTCTATGGCCGAGTCACCCTTCATATGGCACATCTATATGGCCAAAACGCCCTTCACATGGCACATCTCTAAGGCCGTGACGCCCTTCATATGGCACATCTCTAAGGCCGTGACGCCCTTCATATGGCACATCTCTAAGGCCGTGGCGCCCTTCATATGGCACATCTCTAAGGCCGTGACGCCCTTCATATGACACACATATCTAGCGCCGTGGCGCCCTTCATATGGCACATCTCTAAGGCCGTGACGCCCTTCATATGACACACATATCTAGCGCCGTGACGCCCTTGCCATCTCCGACTTAAACTGCGACTTTCACCACCCGACCGACTTCAAAGCTCACAACCAACGACCCGGTCCTTGAAACACTTTGTAATTCAGAACGTTAGACAAGTCTGCTACATTATCTGCGAGCAACTTCCGGAATGCACCATTACTTACAAACCCAAATTGTAACCAAAGGCTAGGGGTTCACCAAGGCCAGGGTTTCACCAAGGCCAGGGGTTCACCAAGACCAGGCGTTCACTTTAACCCTTTCCATCTCGTCACGAAAAGAAATCGTGAAGCCGACAGACAACGAGGCGAAAGGTTTGGCTGAAAGCGGGGGGACATCACCTGGATCCTATCATTGCACGGAAGATTAAAGGAATTTAGTGACAGGGGCCAGTGCTACAATATACATGTATAAGGCTTAAATTGATGACCTAAGTGCTCAAAGTAATTACAGCTCACAATATTCATTTAATCCAGTTCATATATTCTTTATAGCCTTATAATACTTATATATATATTTATGCTTGTTTAACTAAGGGACTTAAGTAAATTGTAATTGGTTCATCTTTATGCACCACAATTGCCTAAACCGAGTTGGAAAAGGTCAAAGTTTAGATTGATTTTGACAAAATGTGACTAACGTACAAGCATTAGTGTCTTAAAATATGGACACATTCCATGAATACAGCCACAGATAGCCCACAACGACTTAGGATTCGAAAAGTCGCCTAGACATTAGATCGCTTCACAGAGGAAGAAAATATAATCTGTAAGACTTAAGATTTGGAGCGGAAACAACTCTGGGGCAACACCACAGATATCGGAATGTTACCAAAGGCATATCACACAAAGTAAAGAGGCTGACCGATACCGGGTGATACACCAAGCATTGCACGCCTAGTGAAAGCGACACAAAGACGCCTGCATTAAATAACTGTGGTGTTCACCACATCTTTAAAGTGTTCAACACTAGCTACCAATGTCCGGTGGAGAAGCGAACCAATCATCAAAATGCGCTGTAAAATATAGAACGCTATTTTTTTAAATATTTTTTTTTTAAAGTCCGACAGAATCTACTCGAAACTAATGAGCGTAGAGGTGTCGGCTTGCAAAGGTTCAACTGCCGGCAACAACGAGACGTCCCGACACTCGTCTCCACCGAAATGTCTCTTCAAATGTGGGCGGTCAGCGTGGCGCCAGCAGGCGTGAGGTTCATCATTCGGTTTTAGCCGAAACGAACCCGCGGCAGACCACTAAGTGATCATCAATCCCATCATCACATGTCCAATAGTGTACACAGTATCGACGGAACACGATAGCCCGTACGTGATGAGACATAGTGGATGCTTAGGCTTGTCACAGACCAGGACCGACTGTCATCATAGACCGATAGAATCATTTTCCAAGTAGGAAACATAATAACAAAAACAAAATTATCGCTTTGGTTTTTGTATATCTTTTTAAATTACGTTTATTTTATTTATTTTTTTTTTTATTTTTTTTTTTTTTTTTTTTTTTTTTTTTTTTTTTAGGGTGGGGGTGTTGTTGGGGGCGGTTTGGGGGTTGGGCCAGGGGCCCGTGAGAGAGGGTTACGACTCGCTTGGGGATCGACCCCAAAAAATTATACAAAAAAAAAAGTAAGAACCGACAGCTCCATTTTAGTTAATTTAAAAAAGTGAATATGTGTAGAGAGAGCGTTCAATAACATGAGATGGATGCGTTCGCGTGCCGTAAGCACCAAATCAATGGTTACGGTATGAACGCACCTACCTCAAAAACGGTCGCCCGCAGATGTGTGGTCATGTCAACTTAGTCATAACACGGTTCCCGGGATGTAATAAAAAGCCGTCACTACGTCAATCACAATCACGGGGAATAAAGCACTCCACAACTTGACATCCGAATGTTTAGTGAATCGGTCCAAGCACTGAAGACAGCCGAGAAACGGAACAGTCCCTATTGTAGCACACGGCTTCTGGACAGAGAAGGCCACCTACAAATAGCGCACTGAACTATGTCAAAGACACAGTAAGGACAGGAAGTCCCCGGCACGAAAACTGACGAAAACTGAACTCCGAACAGCGCACGCTACCTAGAGATGAAAACCATCACACAAAGACTGTGAGTTCCAGGCACATGACACTGAAACTTCTAAAAGTGCACGCCCACCAGGCTATGATCTAACGAAACAGGTAACACAAAGCGAGAATGGAATTTCCTGGCACAAAAACCATGGAGCTTCTTACACTACAATCCTCCTGGAAATAATAAAACCAAACACAATGCGACACAAACGACCGAAGGTTTCTGAGACACACACATGGAATACATGTACTCCAGTACCAGCGATGAAATTGAGGCTTTATAAACAAGCCAGGAAGGGAAGGGGGGGGGGGGAAGCAGTCACGATGAATGCACGGATCAATCAGTTTTCCCCCAGCTCACTGCGCAACGCACCGGGTGGGGAAAAAAAGGGGGGAGATTAATCGATAACTGGGTGAGCTAAATATAGAAACACGTGAATATTAATGTGAATTCCCAAACACCCCATGCTGTCCTTGGGGCCGATGGGATTGTTTTCATCCCAAAATCAACAAAAGTGCATCAGGGAAATAAAAAGAAGAAGAAACAAAAAGGTGGTGGGGACAGTACAAAATATATATGCAGCGGCTCTCAAGCAATATCTGCATGAATGACCAGATCGCAAATGACTTGAAACAAGCCCCCCCCCCAACCACTCCCCCGGCATTGTGTCATCTGAC
This sequence comes from Lymnaea stagnalis, assembly GCA_964033795.1. NCBI lineage: Eukaryota > Metazoa > Mollusca > Gastropoda > Lymnaeidae > Lymnaea > Lymnaea stagnalis. Next base: position 206,918 of record CAXITT010000297.1, read on the forward strand.
CCGGGGGTTTCCCTAACCACACACGGGGGGGGGGGGGTTTCCCTAACCACACACGGGGGGGGGACAACCCAGGCATCTGGTGACATCCCATCATGGGATGAGTCATGAAGTCTTTACACTTCTTTCTTCTGGGTCAACAACTGTATGGTCCACCCCCACGCTAGCACACACAGACACTCTCTCTCACTCACTCACTTGTACACACTCACCCACACACTATCGCACTCACTCAGAACCCCCCTCCCCTACTCTCACTCTCTCCCTCCCATTCACTCTGTCACTCTCACACACTCTTAATTTGGCAGTTCAGCGGTTCTAACCAACGGGGACAGTTCACGGTATCTTAGTCGAACTAACTTCTACTAACTTCATAAGGGCGATTTGCCTAGTTCATCCATATATATAAGTTATATAAGTAGATCTTTTGGTTTAATCAGGGCACTCCATTTCAATTCAAAAAGCAAGATGAACAAAAACACCGGGTCTGAGTGGGGTCTATCGGTAAAGCGGGCGCAGACCCTTATTAGGCTGCAACGCCACAAGGATGGATGGGTAACGGTCAAACGTTGACCTCCCTCTGTATCCCGACAGCTAAAGTGTACTACTCAGTCTATTCTAACAGGGGGCACGGGGCTCCACAACAATAATACTACCGCATTATAATAAGGCAGAGCTTGTTTGGTACAGAAAAAAACAAAAAACAAAACAAAGTAAATATCCAATTTAAAACAAATTCTTCATAAACTTGGAGTTAAGGTGAGAGTGTTAAGAAGGAGAATTGTTCAGTTTGTTTGTTTGTATGGTGTCTTAAGTTTTCAGATACACTGTGCGTTGATAGTTCATTGCCTAACTAAAATCACCTCGGACGCTACTACTCCAATGCCCGGGGCGGTGACTCACTGTGTCATCAAACAACTGTTTGGAACCTGTGACGTCAGTACAGTTGGACATTTCCAAAAACGGCTGATGGAAATTCCAGGCCAAAGTCCTCACAGAAATGTAACGATCTTGCTTAGGGCCGTTTAGAAGAGCAGTGGTCCCCAAACAAGTTTATGGCGGATACGCTGAGAGACGCGCTTCGGGGTTCGACACTAGGGTCCCTGGACAATCGCGCATGATACGCGGCGGTCATCATGTTATTGTTGAAGTGATACATAACTGCACAATGGTTATCCTTTAAGCAAACGCCCAATTTTCGTTATTTATAGTGACCCAAAGGATGAGTGTTTGAGTTTGGTCAGAGAGGATTTGTGATTGAGTTTGGTCACAGAGGATGTGTGATTGAGTTTGGTCACAGAGGATGTGTGATTGAGTTTGGTCACAGAGGATGTGTGATTGAGTTTGGTCACAGAGGATGTGTGATTGAGTTTGGTCAGAGAGGATGTGTGATTGATTTTGGTCAGAGAGGATTTGTGATTGAGTTTGGTGATACAGAGGATTAGTGATTGAGTTTGGTCAAAGAGGATGTATGGAGTGTACCCAATCATTTTCAATTGTCTTCCTTTCAGGTCAATCCACCCCACTCAACCCTACCCCCACGTCCTAACCCACTTCCCCCCTCCCCCCACACCAAATCCCGGTAACCATGAACAACCCCAGACTTTTCATTGTCTGTTCCACAGAGTAACCCACGTGACTCACACGATCTGCTGGTCAGTTCCATGGGTTCACTGCAAGGTCAGCGTGCGTGGTTCCAGAATGTCACCGTGACCTGTGGTGCCAGCGACCTGGAAACTTTAAATAATCAGGTCTCATAAAATGCCACCTCATTTTGAGCTCCCAAAGTGTAAACGTGTGCAGACGAGGATTCCATCTGTTTTATTGTGGCGTTGGTGTCTATGTATTCAATAAGCTCCAAGTTATTAAGTAAAGATTTCGTAATGTAGATTGCATAAATAAGAAAATAGAATAAATATTTGGTACCTTGGACTATAGTAGTCATAGCCATAGACTTCATCAACTTTATGATAACTCAGGTAACACATAAAATATAAACAACTGAGTATCTCCGAAGTTTCATTTCATTGCAAAAATTAAATATATTATATGTCACCCCCCCCCCTGTCCCTGTAAGTAAGTAAGCCAAAAAAATCATTACGGATTTTGAAGTCTACTAAAAGGAAATGGTAAGTCAGGGGTACGGTAAATGTGCAGTTCGTGTGCACATATTATTGATATAATATAATAACTGTTGTCTTGTTGACATTTAACGTCAATAAATAATTTAGGCCTATTATTATTTCATTTTTTGTTTCGTTTTATTTTTATATGCGTTTATTTGTTGTTTTTTTGTGTGTGTTTTTTTTTTTTGTTGTTATTTTTTAACACGCCTTCGGTTTGAATATTTTATTTAGCATTCCAAATTATTTGTGGGGAAACAAATGGCATGTAAGGTGAACAACACAAAATGATTTTATTTTTTTATGCGTTTATTTGTTGTTTTTTTGTGTGTGTTTTTTTTTTTTGTTGTTATTTTTTAACACGCCTTCGGTTTGAATATTTTATTTAGCATACCAAATTATTGGTGGGGAAACAAATGGCATGTAAGGTGAAAAACACAAAATGGACAGATTAATTAATATTGACGGGCTATGGCTATGTACCCATATGGGGGTTGGTGGGGGGGGGGAGGTTCAAGGACGTTTTGTCAAATGAAAAATTAAAGTTAGCCCGGTAAAACTTAGTGTTAGTTTCATGTCTGGGGGTTAACTGAATAAAGCATACACTTTAGTTGACACGTGAAAATACGAAACTAGTTTAAGAAATAAATACACGCACCTCATCTGCACTTTTTAAAGTTTTTAATCACAAAATCATCTTGCAGCCATGCCCTGCATTATCTTATTCATTAAACTTTTACTTGTAAATCCTGTTTAAATTTCAGTTTGTTTACCAACCTTCTGGTGCTGGATCCACTTTCAACATGGCACAGAGTGCAGTGTAAATGGGACAATGTGTCTCCAGTGGTGATAATCCAACGATTGTGACCGTGGTGGCACCCCCCACTCGACACAGTGTGTTAGTGTGTCGCGCCAATCTGACAGCGTTGAAAGAGTCGGGTCATTAGATTCAGCACACAACCAAGCGCCACGATGACAAGTCACGGAGTTAGTAGCCGGTCGGTCGGCCCCCCGTGTCACCGCGTGAGACAAGTAGCCAAGCCAGTGGCAACAACACACACACGTCTTCTTCCTGTGACAGTCCGTCTCTTAGCTGTGCAGGACAACAGGGAGAGCCCTCGCCGGTCAGCTGTGTTCACGGAATCACGGTGAACAAAAAGTCAGTGTTTGTCTTACACAAAGGTCATTGCACAATCTGGGGGCCCCACAGCGGCAAGGAGCTCGGGTTTTTTGTGTTTTTTTTTTTAATTTACTGCCGCCTGGTATTTAACAGGACTGAAGATAAAGCGAATCAAATTATTAAGACCAAACAGAAGCGTATCTGGCAAGAGAGAGACTCCATATAGCACAGACCTAGGGGTCGGGAACCTTTTCATAGCAAAGAATAAGGGCCAAAAAAATGTTTGATCTAGTAAAAAAAAATTGAAAAAGTCTGATTTATCATGACGTTGTTGTCAAATTCAACTGAGATCATTTCATTTACACATGAATAAATAAACCATTTCGGAACAAATTTAATTATCCAAGAGCCACACGAGAAAGCTCACAGAGCTCCACGAGAAAGCTCAAAGAGCCCCACGAGCAAGCTCAAAGAGCCCCACGAGAAAGCTCAAAGAGCCCCACGAGAAAGCTCAAAGAGCCCCACGAGAAGGCTCAAAGAGCCCCACGAGAAAGCTCAAAGAGCCCCACGAGAAAGCTCAAAGAGCCCCACGAGAAAGCTCAAAGAGCCCCACGAGAAAGCTCAAAGAGCCCCACGAGAAAGCTCAAAGAGCCCCACGAGAAAGCTCAAAGAGCCGCAGGTTCACGGCAACCTGCTTTGACTTTGAGACGCTCTTGGCAACCTTTGTATTGCATGGCTGCCGGAAATTTGTTGGCAAGAAATATTATGGTCGACGGAAAGTTATTCGAACGGTTAATGGTCCTCGGCATGTCCTCCGCCAGTTTTCACGGTGATTTGGTCACAGGTTCTCAACCTGTTCCGAATGATTTGAAAAGCATCTTAATGACCCTTGAAAACTTGACGCAACCGAACATACATGGCCTGAATGGCACAAGCCGTGTCCCGCAAACTGTTTGCGCATGTCGCACGTAGATTGGAAAATGATGATGATGATGTTTCACATGAAATGAATCGGCTGCAGTGAGTCACCTACAATGAAGGGTGCGGATGGGCGTGGGTGCTGTACGTAGGATCGCGCCACTGCGAAAACATTCAAACGGACAAAGCTACGGAGCGGTGATATAGAGTTTGAACAAGACCACGGTTTCCTGGTCACATTTAACTGAAATTACGTACCGGGGTAACCTAATGTCCAAATTTATCAATTTTAAAAAAAAAATTGCGTCACTCATATTGAAAAAGCTGCCAGTGTTGTGATTTGTGTCATTCGTGCAACTGTTATGACAGCAAGTCAATCTGTCCAACAGTCAGACGGCTTTAGTCCGCTTAGTGTCATGTGCGGGGGGGGGGTGTTAAAGGCGTCTGATTCAACCATACACAGGAGGCTTTCCCGCGTCCTGATAACAAACTTGGCTGGCACGGGGCAGATTGAAACGTAGTTAAGTCAACACCCTCGAGATTTAATTCAACATTAATTCTTCTTTTCTTTACTAGTAAGTCATATACTTAGGTCTCTACGCGTACGGCGCCAACAACCAGCTGAATTCGTTCCAGGGTACTTCGGTAGAAGGAAGCGCTGCTTAAATAGCGGTCAGTGGTCATGCACCACTGGTCACTGCTTCTTGAATATTGTCGATAATGCTAGCAGTAGCCATATGAATATGCCCCTTCCTTTTGAAATTTCCAAGTTTTTCTTTTTTTTTTCGTTTTCCAATTTTTAATCTGTAATCAGAATCATGATGGTACAAAATTGAAAGCCTCTCCTGTTCCTTGCAGATTAGTGGTACACTTCCTAGCAGATTAGTGGTGCAGACACGCCACGTGCTGTAAGTTATTCTTTGTAATAAAAAAAAAAAAAAAAAGGATTATTACGTTAAACGAAAATAAATATTTAAAATGTGCCATTCTCCGATCACAGAATCATGATGGTACAAAATTGAAAGCCGCGCCTGTTCCTTGCAGATTAGTGGTACACTTCCTAGCAGATTAGTGGGGCAGACACGCCACGTGCTGTAAGTCATTCTTTTTAATAAAAAAAAAAAAAAAAAAGGATTATTACGTTAAACGAAAATAAATATTTAAAATGTGCCATTCTCCGATCGCCTGAACAGTCCGGGTAGGCTAGCTGAAATATTTAAGCGATATACTCCAACTGAAAGTACCCACCACCCCTCCTTTGTTTTTGTCCTTTTATACACTCTATCCTAAAATAAAGGCGAACACATCCAGTCTAACAGTTTAACGGGTTTGCCGAAGTTGTCCACCCCCATCAGTTACGCCCTTTACAGCCATCCAGGATCTTCCAGTCATCCAAGGCACAGCATCTCCTTTAGGAATGGTCCCCCCCCCCCAAACCTCGGGGGTGGATTCAAAGAATACCGGGGGGGGGGGCAAAAAGGGAATGTAAAAGTACAACCCCCCCCACCCCCCCCCCCCAAAAAAAAAAGGAGACTAATTGTTTTTCCTTCAGGGGAATTTGAAAAGGGGGGGGGGGGGGGGTGCACTTTTAGACCTGTAGGGCAGGGGGCATTCACACTTTATAGAGCTCCGATGGGGCGGGGAAAGAAAAAAAGATGGGGAAACACTGCTGGTAAACTCACAAGATGAGGTAACTCGCGTAGTCGACGCAACAAAGATTAGGTCACTCTTTATTTAGCAGCTTAAACACAAATTGAGGTACGGTAACTTGTTCAGTAAACACAGGGTGAGGTAACTCGTTTAGTGAGTACAAGATAAGGCACTCGCTCGTATACCGTATACTACTACTACTACTACTACTGCTGCACACAGTAACCTGCTAACTTATCACAACTGGATTATGAAGCCAATGGCCATGGCTCACAGAAAGCACACGTGTCAACAAGTGGGTGTGAAAAAAAAAAATTAACGTACGTCAAGAATGTTCGTCCTTTTCTCTGTCAAGATCGTTTGAATAACTCGGGAGCCAGGCACGATTTTAAGGAAATCATCACTTCCGTCAAACAATCAAACAAAATACTTGGTCTGCCTAAATAAAATGCCGAGCACATTTGTTACATTTCAAACACGGCTGTCCGTAGTCGTCTACTCCTACTCCTGGTCCTAGGCCCGTGTTGTTAAAACTGGGGAGGCCACTCCGCGAGACGGCAATGCCAAGTGTGCGAAATAGCAGCGGGCCTGGTGGGGTTAATGGCTAGCGTACAAGTATGCAAGGCCAAGCGGAGAAGCTGGAGTGGTTGGCGGGGGCCAACTAGGCCTAACAATGAATGGGGGATGATGGGATGGAATGAGCGCGGGAGATGTGGGTTAACCTCTGGATTTTAAGGCCACGGAGTAATGGGAGTCGCTTAGTCACTTCCTTGTTTGGTCACGTGATGTGAGTAAGCCATCACTAGGCTGCTACACACAACAAAAGATACTTCATCAGTGCTTCCCCAATGTCATAGTCATGTTAATTAAAAATTTTACCTTTCGAAATATTCTGGAATTCACGTGTTTTTTAAATGAAATCCATAAATGTGACAATAAATATACGTCAGTTATGATTAAAGGAAGAAAGTTATTTCAAGAAAAATTTGTGAGTGATATTCGATGGGAACTATCAATACTATTATCGGCAGGATGTTGTTGAGCTCCGTGCGTGCTCATGACGTCATTTGCGTTTTTATTCAATATTGATGCAGGAGTCATTCCCCTTTGTTTATTTTATTGTTAATTTTCATTGGACGAAATGTAGTGTAGTTGTAGTGTGTAGCGGGCTACTGTTGTCAAGCACTAGTGTGTTGTATACAGTATACCGGAAATCTTACTCGTTTTTACTCACATCACGTGACAAAATAATTGACTAAGCGACTCCCATT
>CAXITT010000297.1:214110-226131 GCA_964033795.1 Lymnaea stagnalis
AAAAAAAAAAACAAATACCCACCAACCCCCCCCGGGAAAACCCCCCCCCCCCCCCCCGCCCCTTAAAAAAAAAAAAAAAAAAAAAAAAAACCAACGCCTTGTGTCGGCTTCTAAGAAGGAGCGTGCCGAATATTGTCATCAAATACGCGTGCATCCAACGCAGATGCTATCTGTGATAGCGTATTTATTGGAGATGTGGTTGTAACGAAAGATCTGTCTTTGTAGGTTCCTATTTTCTTGTACCCATGCCATGATATCTTTGGGCCATTTTTCGGACATAGTAGCATAGCCATCGTCCTGGCGCATTTACAATTGAAAAATCACCCATTTAAAAGGTTTTGTCATCTAACGGCGGAAATCTGTTAACAGAGCATCCGGGCGCACCATCTGGCCAATCTCATAAAGATATTAATAAAACACCCTGGTATGCCTTTTGGTCACTCTCTCAACAGCTGTCCGGTACTTCTACGTCAATGTGAGCCGGATATATATATATATATATATATATATATATATATATATATATATATATATATATATATAGATGAGGAATAACATTGTCAGAAGCTACGTTTTACGAGAACGTTGTCTAAAAATAGTAACATTACGGAATGCGATGTGACGTTCTCCGTTCTTAGAAATGACAAAAAACTTTAAGATAAGATCTGAAGAATTCGGTGAAATCTAGGTCGGGGTCCATGGCATAGATTATATTATGTTTCAGTTTCCCTATCTCATTATTCTACTTTTCAAATCCGACCATGATTTTGAGTTTCGATCAATGCCAATAAATAGTATCTGGCGACGAGTCAACACAAACATTTGCTTGGTCAGAGTCTAACCGTACCAGCATCAGTACGGAGGATCTCCGTGGACAGACCAGAGGAAATCCAGCGCTGTCCAGCACTCGGTTTTGGCAATGGCCCGACGGGCCTTGTGTGCATTCCACGGTTAGCTAGGGTCTGGCATAACAAACTTCAGTTCAGCCATTCCAACCCTGGTGCGACGCGGTCAAAGCAGGGACCCGCATGCTGGGAGTACTTTCAATCAACACTGTCCCATTAGCTCTTAGTGATGGGACCTGACGGGGACCTGTGCTCTGTCAACACTGTCCCATTGGCTCCGTGTTGCGGACCTAACTCTCACAGAGTACCAAGTGTTCATGTCCGTGGAATGTGTCACAATGCTAATTAGCTTCAAGCAAAGAAATCGGGCAACACTTTTTAAAACAAAGTTTGGTTTAACTCCATAAAAGACTTCAAGGAGACTTTCATCTCCCCCCTCCCCACTATCTTTTTTTATATATTTTTTATTATTTAAACTTAACAGACAATTTTTAAACTTAAAAAGAAAAGACAGCGTCATTAGGGAGCGATCAACGAACTTCAAATGTTAACATTGCATCAATAATAGAACATTTTTTTTCTGTTCAGGGGCGGGTCAATATAAAAAAAAGAAGATGATGTGATTGCCGCCATTGACAGATTGAAACTACTTCTTCAACTTGAAATGGATGTGTGACGGCCCAGATGAAACGTTGGATTCAATGTCGTGTCACTTATTTGAATCATCTTGCAAGCCCTTCAGAGCAGAGAGAAAGGAAAGAATCTCCCAAAGGCCAAAGACCTAGGATTCGCGTCTTTTCGTCTTACGTCCTTTGTCCAGTGAGTGTTTCGGTCGAATTGCTAAGCCAAGTTTATGAGAGCTTAGGCTCAACCTTACGAGAAATTGAATCATCTGAACTAACCCCGCGGGTATCGTTTAGCGTTATATTCATGATTATTCAAAGACTATCATTTCGCATTTATATTTAGTGAAACTTCGGCTACAAATACCAGTTTTATCGTTATTTTTTTTAGCATTATTATATTTATTGACGTAAATACATATGTATTTCTTTTAAGCTCCGCAAAGTTTCTAAAAAAGCTGGTGAGTGTAAGCTGAGGGTAAGAAAATGGAATGGGGCAACGCGGTGTATGTCTTTGTTTATTTCTTTCAGTTATTCCCTTACCTTAATTTGTATAATTCCTATCGCTTTACCAGATCACGATCCACCCATTTGGACACACAAAGAACTAGAGATTTCACCAATAACTTCGCCCGAAAAGTCGCGCCATCACTTTTTGAATAGACCAGTGTTTCCCAAAGTGTGGTATGCGTACCCCTGGGGGTTACAGGAAGAGTTAGGTGAGGGTGGGGGTGCGAGCTGCAAAGGAGAAAATAAATATATCTTTTATTGTTATTAAAGTATATGCAGTTTTTTTTTTATAACGAGGGGTACTCGGTGTTACGAAAATTATAGAAAGGGGTACACAGATGTAGAAAGTCTGGTAAACTCTGGAATAGATTGATTTGTTTAAAAATCAGGTTATGTAATTCATTTACATTTAAAATCGAAATGAAATCTAGGGTAGTGCCCCTTTGACCGTTCATTTATTAAGCGAAAACCCCCGACGGTTTCTTTTGATGACCTCGTTGTTCTAAATTTAACCACCAATGGGTTCAAACGGGACATGCATCGGATGCTTTGGTAAAAGGTTAACAACAACAAACACCTCTTTTTTTCTAATAGGCAAAAATCTACGCGAAAACTAAACCAACTGGTTGGCGTTCTGGTGGTGGCTATGAAAGCGACACGAGTTGGCATTATGGCGGTGTCTATAAAAAACGACACTAGTTGGCATTCTGGTGGTGTCTATGAAAACGACACTAGTTGGCATTCTGGTGGTGTCTATAAAAAACGACACTAGTTGGCATTCTGGTGGTGTCTATGGAAGCGACACTAGTTGGCATTCTGGTGGTGTCTATGAAAGCGACACTAGTTGGCATTCTGGTGGTGTCTATAAAAACGACACTAGTTGGCATTCTGGTGGTGTCTATAAAAACGACACTAGTTGGCATTCTGGTGGTGTCTATGAAAGCGACACTAGTTGGCATGCATTGACACTACTGCTAGTTGTAAACAACCTACTTGCCAATCAGAAGGTGTCCGGCACTAGTATTTGCTAGGCAGGAATTATACAAGTCTGAGCACCAACCCCTGCCCCCAGCCGTTGACCCCCCCCCCCCACCCCAAAGTTGCCACAGTCCCAAACTTCTTTGTGTCGCTGTGGACAAGTATAGACATGGTTAATTAGGTCACGAAGTATTTGCTAGGCAGGAATTATACAAGTCTGAGCCCCAACCCCCGCCCCCCGCCGTTGACCCCCCCCCCCACCCCAAAGTTGCCACAGTCCCAAACTTCTTTGTGTCGCTGTGGACAAGTATAGACATGGTTAATTAGGTCACGTGGTCAAGCCCATTACGCCGACAGGTGACTAAAGACGCATGAGCAGACTCGCTGTACCTGGAGGTCCCATCTCTTAACCACCTCTCCAGCTGACAGAAGCAAGGACTGGCACAGCAAAACATAGATCGAGAACCTGCCCCCCCCCACTCTTCCCCTCCCCTTTCAGCCAGCAGCTTATGACGTCACAGTGATGGCTTAATTTGTCCGTGTTAACATTCGACCTCCGGCTTGGATGGCATCGTCACCCATAGTGATTTAGCAGAGGTTCTCAGCATATGACTCTTTGGCGACTGGGATCACCCGTGAAGCTCTACGTCTTATATAACTTTCCCAGCAATAAAAATCCCGTACATTTTGAAACAAAGAGCAGTTCAACTTAACGATTGAAAAATTTGCACATCTGATGGCCAAGGAAGATGTGATGCCATGGAAGGTGTGGGTGCCATGGAAGATTGTGGTGCCATGGACGTTGGGGTGCCATGGACGTTGGGGCGGCCATGCTGGGTGTGGGTGCCATGGACGTAGTGGCGCCATGTTGGGTGTGGGTGCCTTGCTGGGTGTGGGTGCCTTGCTGGGTGTGGGTGCCAAGGAGAGTTAGGGCGCACAGAAGGGTTTGGGCGCCATGTTGGGTGTAAGCATCACGAACATTTTGAGTGCCATGTCGGGTGTGCGTGCGCCATGGAGGGTGTTGGTCCAAAGGTGGGTGATGTGGGCGCCGCGTGGAACAGCCCTGGTGTGGAGTTGTTTTGAGAGACGTCTTGAATAAACCACGCTCATGGGGGTGATGCAATTTTTAGGAAACATGTCAAAGAAAATTAGTCTTAAAAGCCTTGTGGCCTGATAAAGTCCGCCACTTGAACATTTAGATATGAAACTTGAAACTGTCGATATGGGAATTTGTCCAACACAGTACATTACAGGGAAATTTATTTTATTGCACTAAACATAATATACAAAAGTTATCTGCATAGTGGGTATTTTGTGATACATATGCAAGCAGGGTGTGTATTTTGTAATGAATGTACAAGCAGGGTGTGTATTTTGTAATGAATGTACAAGCAGGGTGTGTATTTTGTAATGAATGTACAAGCAGGGTGTGTATTTTTTAATTTATTTACAAACAGGGTGTGTATTATTTTGTAATTTATTTACAAACAGGCTGTGTATTTTGTAATTTATTTACAAACAGGCTGTGTATTTTGGAATACGCGTACAAGTATTGTGTGTAATTTGTAATACATGCGCAAGCGGGATGTGTATTTTGTGATACACATACAAGCAGGGTGTGTATTTTGTGATACACATACAAATACAAGCAGAATGGGAGCTATTATATAGGGATTACGGTACTTCACTGATTTGTCTATCAACGGGCAGAAGAATGATGGCGGAACCATGACTGCTGGCAATAGATGAGTTAAATTAAATTATGTTTTAAAAAATCCAGCTTTCATCAACAGCGTTATGACAGTGTCAATGACATTACACGGCCTCACATGGTACGACTGTACACTGGCTGACTCATAACGCGATAGCGCTAATTTGTGTTATGACACTTCAAGACAAGTGGTGGCACTCATTCAACGTGTCAAGGCTTATAGAGTAAGGGCTTAATTGATAAAAAAATCACTTTAGTGGTTCTCAAACTGTAAACTGAGCTGTTTGTCGTGTCGCAAGAAATATCTGCACGAGTGTCTCTTTGTTTTGGGGGGACTTAAAGTGTACGCGCCAGTAGCCCCGAACCCGGGGGGGGGGGGTGGGTGCCGTAGACCCGAGATATTCCAGTGCTAAAAGCTGCTGTGGGGCGGCTTAATTAGGGGCGCGACATGTCCGCATGAGCTTGTCGTCGATCCACTTGAAACTTGTCACCAGATAGGTTTTGAGCTCTGAACTAGGTGTTATGAATGTGTGTGTATAACCCAGATTTAATTAGTTATCCTAAACCCAGGCCTACACAAATCAAAAATGCAAGGGTGGCCCGTAATACTTGATGAAAAAATTGTGCGGGCCGAAAGAAAATAAGACGGGAGGGGGGGCATTAAGAAAATAATAATATAAACGAATATTTCGTTACTTCGAGGGCCTCACAGTGGGTGTTAGCGGGCCGCATGTTGTTCAGGCCGTCTTAACCGACGAATTGAAAACCACAGTGATAAAAGTACTTAAATCACAAAATGTCCATGTGAAGTTGTTCCACTTTGAAAATTGAAGTAATCTAATGTGCGTGTCCCTCTCCTTGGAAAAGGAACACATGTAAATATTGACTTGTTAATTATCATACAATGTGTTCAGCTCACCCAGATCAATATAAAGTTGGGTTGTTTTTGGTTTTGTTTTGATTTTTTTAACCCGAAAATGTGATTTCAGCGGTGGCGTGTCTCTAATAGGGTGCGAAAGAGATTATATATACATATAACACATATCTGGTGTTTGTGTGCTTAGGGCACGCCTCTGGGAGTTCGAGCAGACGGCATATAGTCCAGTTACGCCAATGGGACTTCAGTGCTTTTTATTCCCAGGGTCTTCAATTTATTTACATTACAGATCTTGGCCGGGTGCGTCAAGGACTGGTGACGTAAGAAGTGATACTTACCCTGGTTGTGGTTGAGCAACACGCGAAAGTAAGGTTCTCCCACAAAGTATCACACCACCGCTTGGCAAGAACACACACTTCACCCATGGGGGGGGGGGGGGGGGGGCGGGTCACACACACTAGGAATGATAGACCCTACTTGGCTGCGCCGTACCAGCCAACTCAGTCTAACGGAGACACTTGCGGTAATTAATTTCCAAGTCATTATGTCAATGACATCGCTGACAGACTCTGACAAAGCAATGTATCTATCTGAGCAGTGGATTTCCCACAGGGTTTCTGTGTCTGGGGAGCAGGGGAGTCAATGGATATATTTCAGAACAGTCAATGGATGTTGTTTTATAGGAGTAGAAGTCATTGAATATTTTTCAGGGGAGTCATTGGATATATATATATATATATATATTTGAGGGGAGACAATAGATATATTTAAGGGGAGCCATTTGATATATTTCAGAGGCGTCACTGTATACATTTGAGGGGGGGGGGGTCATTTGTAACACGGCTCTTCAGTTCCCAAAGTAACATGGCTCGTGAGTTCCCAAAGTAACACGGCTCGTGAGTTCCCAAAGTAACACGGCTCGTGAGTTCCCAAAGTAACACGGCTCGTGAGTTCCCAAAGTAACACGGCTCGTCAGTTACAAGAGTAACACGGCTCGTCAGTTACCAGAGTAACATGGCTCGTGAGTTCCCAAAGTAACATGGCTCGTGAGTTCCCAAAGTAACACGGTTTGTCAGTTCACAGAGTAACACGGCTCGTCACCTCCCAAAATGTGCAATCTCTATTTAATTAGTGCAACACCCCTCCCCCACAACACCCCCACATCATATACACACACAAAGGCTCCCACACGTCCACACACACACACAGACTCGTGATCTCAGCTAGGGACTGTTGATGAGAACCAAACAGTGGAGATTAGACAAATAACCAGGCAGGCGTCCAGGAATGTCAGAAATGTGCTACTAAACATTCCAGCCAGCCAGCCACGCGAAATTCCACAAACATGTAACAGAACAGTGGCAGTAGGAAGTGGGTAACACAACGCAGGTGTATGACAGTAGGTAATACAATGCTGGTGTGTAACAGTAGGTAATACAATGCGGGTGTATAACAGAAGGTAATACAATGCTGGTGTATAACAGTAGGTAATACAATGCAGGTGTATGACAATAGGTAATACAATGCTGGTGTATAACAGAAGGTAATACAATGCTGGTGTATAACAGTAGGTAACACAACGCAGGTGTATGACAGTAGGTAATACAATGCTAGTGTATAACAGTAGGTAATACAACGTTGGTGTATAACAGAAGTTATACAACGTTGGTGTATAACAGTAGGTAATACAATGCTGGTGTATAACAGTAGGTAATACAATGCTGGTGTATAACAGTAGGTAATACAATGCTGGTGTATACCCGTATGTAACAAAATGCTGGTGTGTGACAGTAGGTAATACAAATCTGGTGTATGACAGTAGGTAACACAATGCTGGTGTATAACAGTAGGTAATACAATGCTGGTGTATACAAGTAGGTAACACAATTCTGGTATGTGACAGTAGGTAACACAATGCTGGTGTATGACAGAAGATAACACAATGCTGGTGTATGACAGTAGGTAACACAATGCTGGTGTATGACAGTAGGTAACACAACGCAGGTGTATGACAGTAAGTAATACAATGTTGGTGTATAACAGTAGGTAATACAATGTTGGTGTATAACAGTAGGTAATACAATCCTGGTGTATGACAGTAGGTAATACAATGTTGGTGTATAACAGTAGGTAATACAATGTTGGTGTATAACAGTAGGTAATACAATGCTGGTGTATAACAGTAGGTAATACAATGCTGGTGTATAGCAGTAGGTAACACAACGCAGGTGTATGACATTAGATAATACGATGCTAGTGTATAACAGTAGGTAACACAATGCTGGTGTGTGACAGTAGGTAATACAATGCTGGTGTATGACAGTAGGTAACACAATGCTGGTGTATGACAGTAGGTAACACAATGCTGGTGTATGACAGTAGGCAACACAAAACGGATATATGAGAGTGGGGAAACCGAACATGGGTATATGACAAAAAGAAAACACAAGAAGAGAGCTTCCTCTAATGGAATTTGGGAAAGCAGATAAAGTCTTATAAAATTTGACAACACCACAAAAAACAAGAATAAACCAGAGAAAAAAATAATTGTTTGATAATTGAAACGGTGTGCGAATTGAAACACTATGAGAATTGAAACTGTGTAAGAACTTAACATCCAATGGATTAATTACAAGTAGCCCATGGATTTTTCGGATGACCCCTACAATAGAGTTACAACTGGAATAAATCCCCCCCCCCAAAAAAAAAACAAAAAAAACACATCATATACGCTAGAGTTATAATGCCAAATATCACAGCGGAAACAACTGTTAAGTTAATTTATTGTTTTGTTTTTTTTTAAACTAGTGTCCTTCACATGGGAAGAAGACCGACCAAGGCAATATTCGACCTTGAGTCGTGACCTTGACGTGATTGGCTCAATTCACCCCACTTTCCGTTTTTGTGTTGTTGTTTTTGTTCCAAGTCCAAGTGTAATGACATACATGTGGTGTGTAGACTACCCATGCCCATAGCGATAGGGTTTGTCCTGAAATGTGAACGTAAATTGGTCGTTAGGTGGCCTATAACGGGTTCTAATCAAAAGAGGGTGTATGTATCCTGTTGAAATATGACAAAATAAATGACCTTTACAGTGGCGTAGGAAAGGGGGGAAAAGGGGGGGGGGGTTGAGGAGACGTTACGCCCCGGGCGGCATTTTTTTTATTTTCCTTTGCAAGGAGGAACGGCATTTTCATTTATTTATTTTTTTTTGGGGGGGTGAGGGTTCTTTTTTTTTAAAAAAAAAGGGGGTGAGGGGCAAAATTATTGGCCCAACCTAGGCAGCACTAACCCCAGCTACGCCGCTGGACCTATAATGGTTTATACCCCCAAGTAGGCGTGTCCTGGGGAAACACTCATTGAATGCACCGTACATCTGTCGTTTTAGATCGGTAGGATTCGATTTAAAGTCAACGCTAGGTCCCCCTACACGCCTGTGGTGTCATTAGGTCCTAGGGCCCCCTACACGCCTGTGGTGTCATTAGGTCCTAGGGCCCCCTACACGCCTGTGGTGTCATTAGGTCCTAGGGCCCCCTACACCTGTGGTGTCAGTAGGTCCTAGGGCCCCTACACCTGTGGTGTCATTAGGGCCTAGGGCCCCTACACGCCTGTGGTGTCATTAGGTCCTAGGGCCCCCTACACCTGTGGTGTCATTAGGTCCTAACACAAACAGCGACCAGCTGTTTGGCAACACATCCCAGGGGAAACAGGTTAGCCCTGGCCGCCTTAATACAACCTGGGATTAGTGGAATATTAACACTGAACACTTAACCCGATTTTTTTGGTTTTGCCGGAGGCGTTCTCTGCAGCACTGGTTCTTTGGAGGTGTGAGAGAGAGAGAGAGAGAGAGAGAGAGAGAAATGTCAAGCATGGCGGACAAAACACACAAGCTCCTGCCGTGACAGCTAAAAAAAAAAAAAAAAAAAAGTCAATAATAGAGGTCTTGTCAGCCGTAATAAATTGTTTAAATAATATTAAAAACTGACTGGTGATTTGTTGCGACTGTAAATGCATGTCCCCCGCAGTGTTGTTCCGGGTTAACTTGACCGGCTGTTTCAATTCAAATAGCCTCGCTCTCAGATTCAATCCTCATTCTATCTCTTCACCCCCCCCCTTCCCATTTACGGTCTATAACCTTAGAATTAATATGTCATGGGAGTTGTTTTGTTGAATTAACATTTAATCTCAGTGTTGTCAAATTATCCTCGCCTGGGAAAGTCAATGGGGATGTAGTCAATGGGGATGTTGTCAGGGCGGTGTTGTCAATGGGATGTTGTCAAGGCGATGTTGTCAATGGGATGTTGTCAATGGGATGTTGTCAATGGGATGTTGTCAAGGGTATGTAGTCAATGGGATGGTGTGAAAGGGATGTTGTCAGGGCGATGTTGTCAAGGTGATGTTTAAAATAGCTTATACACATATTTGTTTGTTGTTGTTTTTAAAAACTTTTATAGCTCTCTATTCTCGATGGAAGTGTTTCCTACGACCCTAGTTTGAAAAAAAACAACATTAGTTACAAGGGTGCTCAACATGTGTTGTTCCTCGGCCCCCCCCCCACCCAGTGCCATCCAGATAATGGCCAAGGGCCCCTTCTTGCAACATTCCAAGATGCATGTAATAACCCTACGATGGAAAGGCGGCCGCGACCCGGTACCGGTACCGTGACCGGGCCAACCACCAACCAGCCGGTCGACTGTGTCAACAAGACGTACGGCATACGTGGACCACTTTCACAGCCACAGCTCTGGGGTGGGGGGGGGGCCACTGGTGTCTGCACAGGGTCAACAAACCGGACCTCAGCTTATAAGATAACATGGATACTGAGATAATAAGATAAGAGCCTGGCTTGTGTCTGAGCTAATGTCCAATAATGTAAAGGCTGGGGTGGGGTTGGGGTTGGGGGGGGGGGTTGTCAACACGGGCACGGAATTAATCCTCCTGGACTCGGTAAACGCGGTGACGTGTCACTACCCAAAAGTTGTGGACCTTCCGTGTAAACAGACCCGAAGTGACCGCTGGATGTTTCCCCTTGTGTCACTGTTTAAGAAGCACTTCCCTGGTTGCGTCTGAACTATTTACCACCTCCTCACGTGATCTGAATGAGCTAAAAATAAATCCATACCAAACAAGGTCGATGTTATATTAGGTAAGCAGAGATGTCAAAATGATAGGGAACGGTACATCACAGACAGTTTGCCCGTAACATTACACATATACATAAGTGTACTCGATCAGGGCTTCTCAATCACAGTTTGCCCGTAACATTACACATATACATAAGTGTACTCGATCAGGGCTTCTCATCCCGGTGAAGTATCTCCTTTCTATATTTAAAAAAAAAAACACACGACTAAACATAACAATAATAATAATAATATATTTACTTTATAATAGTAGGCAGATGATTTCGGAAATTGATGTCGTCTAAATTATATTTTGTATTGTAGGAGGAAAAAAATTATTATAGAAATAATTTTAAAAAAAAAATAAATACAAAAAACTTTCTTAAGCATCTTTGGCCACCATGTCTGCAGTTTAGCCCTTACTATTTGCCACTTTCACATCACAAGGTGGGGTTCCAAGAAAACAGGATAGCATTTCATCAAAAGGTTTCAGCAGTTGATTGGCCAAGGTTCACGGGTGCGTCGCGATATTAGATATAAACAAATAAATACAAATCGAAGAAAGTAAGATATCTGTTTGCACATGTCCCAAAAATTAGATGGCCACCGCACTGGTCGGGGGGACAACACCTCAAGGCCCGCGGGCCACATGCGGCCCTTGCCACTAAAAAATATATGAGATAAGCCATAGAATACTTTTCAACAATGATTGCTTTGCTCTTCGCCTAAAGAGGCGATGCATTTGTCAGTATATTGGATCGTATGTCAGGGGTCCTTTAAATGCATGAATCATTAGTTCGTGTGTATAGTATTCTCAGGATGAGAAATAAAAAAAAAGTTTGAAACCCGCTGCTGTGGAGAGATCAGCGATGCGCTATCTCTCTTAGGTGGATCGGGGATTGAATTTTATCAAAATGGGTTTATAGGAAACTAAACAAGATGGCGTCCTGAACTTTACCGGCTAATCGATGCATACGGTAAATGAACCTGTTAATTACATGTTGGTAAAGGCGGCGACAGAGTAAAATTGGTATGTTTTGGGCTGGAGGGAGGTGGAGAAAGGAGTTGGGGATCATCGGCCGGGGGGGGGGGGGTAAGAAACTAAACAAGTCGGCCTCCTTAACTTAACCGGCTAATCGATACACACAGATAATGAACCTGTTAATGACATGTTGGTATAGGGGTGACTTTTTGTAGGGGGCATGGCTAATGGCTACAGCTGTCCCGTATGTAGCAGAGCATAAGTTTAGTATCAGAAGCCTTTAAATAAGAAGAGTTTTCGCACTTTCAATATGCTGTTTAAAATTAAAATATTCAGAAGCTCAGAAATTTTAAAAAAAAAAAAAAAAAACAA
>CAXITT010000297.1:235785-256502 GCA_964033795.1 Lymnaea stagnalis
GGGGGGGGGAGGAAGGGGAGGACGTATACCCGGATTGGACGCACCACGCCCGTCCCCCCCCCACACGCCCTCATTCAGACATCTACTCCAATGTTTCAAACAAACACTTAAACTAAACATTTTAAAAAAAATGTCTACTCACGTGACAGAAGAATGAGATACAACTCGGGTCAATGTTTTAACCCCCAGATCTCACAGCCTGACCCTGGCGGTGTTCAAATCTGACAATCTGCCTCCTCCTCCTCCTCCCTCTGGTGTAACCGTCCCGACCCGCCGCACGTCATGTCCAAACGGGGGAAAGGTGTACAGTAAAGATGATAGAGGGTAGACCACCCTATACTCTCACTCTCGACATTTTAACCCTCACTCTTAAAAATCACCCCCCCCCCACACACACACACAAATCAGAGACGGACGGAGTACGAGGGCGGAAAAAAAACAACATGAGCTGAGTCACAGTTTTACGTAGGAGAGTATCTCACCTGGAGCTTTCTCACCTGTACTATTTCCCCCTAAAGTTCAATTCTCACCTAATACCCCCTTTTTCTCTCCCCCCCCCCCCCAAAAAGCTCGTTTTTTTGTCCATGATTACGCCTTGACCCCGCTCCAATTTTTTCCTCCCGCGCCATAACGTGAAGGGTTGGGGGTGGGGGGGGGGGGGGCAGGGGGGGGGGCGAGTGGCGCTTTCAATAAAGACTTCATAGTAAGTTAACCAACGGTTCTCAGTTCATTGAAAAGTCAACAGGCTTTAATGACTCGTTGAATTGACGATTTCAGAGTGAGACGTCAGATATTACTCAAGTTGGTTGATACTTTCTCCCACTATCAATACATAAGGGACATCGATACCACACCGATTCCGATACATTGGTAAAGGGGAACATTTAAACCATGTCGACACGAGGGTATCGGCTAACTGGAACACTCCACGATGGGTCGATACCAATATATCGGTTAACGGGGACAAGATACTGGTAAAATAAAGGCCCCGTACTACGCTACAAAGCTGCAAAGGTTGGGGGGGGGGGCAGGGGAGGAGACAGATCGCCGATACTGATTCGAGGGCTAATCGGTTACACGGAGGACACAGTAGAGATGAACCGTATCGATACCAAGCCCACAGAAGCCCACGTGGCATCTGTTTGTGCCGAAACCATCTCAGCGGTGACACTGAGGCAGCGCATCATTGCACCAGTGGCAGCACATCCATTCATCCATCCATCTGGCCACAAAATCCCTGTGTCGCTACTGCCCATGTAGGGCTTTAGGCTGCCTCACTACTTCCTTCCACTCAGACCTATCCATCCATCCCTGTGTCGCTACTGCCCATGTAGGGCTTTAGCCTGCCTCACCACTTCCTTCCACTCAGACCTATCCATCCATCCCTGTGTCGCTACTGCCCATGTAGAGCTTTAGCCTGCCTCACTACTTCCTTCCACTCAGACCTGTCCATCCATCCCTGTGTCGCTACTGCCCATGTAGGGCTTTAGCCTGCCTCACTACTTCCTTCCACTCAGGCCTAACTGATGATCTTCTTTTCCATGCTTGGATTCCCACCTGCTGTGATCTTTTTCCACACCATCCATCTAAGTCTAGGCATGCCTTTGAGCCGTTTTCCTCTGTAGTTTTGGTGGTGCACCCTCTTCACTCCTCTGTCATTCGGCTTTCTTTCGAAGTGTCCCGCCCAGCGTAGCCTACCCATTTTTATTTCTGATTATAACGGGGGATACAATTCCTGGTTGGTTCGTATTCTCCATTCACATTCATAACTTTTTTGGTTACATAATATATTTTCCATCAGCAATAGTACAGATCATGAAAATTCGCCAATCAAAGTGGTGCAAAAACTGTTGGCATGCATTTCAACTCAGGGACCGCACCAGTGTCAACACTTGGCCAAGTGGACAAACATGTCCCCAATGTGCACGTTTGGGTGACGCAAGGCACACACACACACACAGAGAGCGAACAGTATCTTTTCCTTGTGTCTAGGGCCCAGCATTTTTTGAGTGTTTGCATCAGGGAAGGGAGGCAGACCAATTTTACCATCCCCGCGCCCCACACACACACACACACACACAAAACAACACATTAAACGTGTTCTGAAAAACAAGCAGTGGTGATGGGACCACTTCCCTCACACAAGGTGCGTATCCGGAAATTTGATCGACAGAAATTTCGTCGACGGTAAATTGGTCGACGGTAATATGATCGAACGGAAATTTGGTCGAATCTTCTTTTCAATTTTTACGTGACAATTTTGCATCAAATTTCTTTTTGAACGAATTATTTTGTTTTACTAAATAGTATAGTGCGTTCAAAAAGAAATTTGACGACAATTTCAACGTGCGAACGGAAAAAAAGATTCGACCAAATTTCCGTTCGATCAAATTACCGTCGACGAAATTTCTTTCGATCAATTTTCCGGTAACCCTTCTCTCACACAAGGTGATGGGGCCAGCCACTTCCCTCACACAAGGTGATGGGGCCACTTCCCTCACACAAGGTGATGGGACCACTTTCTTCACACAACGTGATGGGGCCACTTTCCTCACAAAAGGTGATGGAACCACTTCCCTCACACAAGGTGATGGGGCCACTTTCCTCACACAAGGTGATGGGGCCCCTTCCCTCACACAAGGCAATGGGACCACCTCCCTCACACAAGGTGATGTGGCCACTTCCTTACACAAGGTGATGGGACTACTTCCCTCACACAAGACGAAGGGGCCACTTCCCTCACACAAAGTGATGGAGCTACTTCCCTACAAAAGGTGATGGGGCTTCTTATCTCACACAAGGTGATGGAGCTACTTCCCTACCAAAGGTGATGGGGCTTCTTATCTCACACAAGGTGATTGGGCCACTTCCCTCACACAAAGTGATGGGGGCACTTCCCTCACACAAGCAAGGCGCCTCTTCTCACTGGGGTGGTGTCATCCGTGGTAAAACAGTGAAACATCGCCACCACCCCCCACCCCCCCGTTAGCCCTTTGTTTAGTCAGACTGCTCACCCCCCCCCCTGAACCCGAAGCAAGAACGAACCCTTTGATCCCATGTTGACGAATCAACAGCGAATGCCCCCCTCCCCCGGGACCAGAACAGGGGCACCTTTCAATCCAGGTGAAAAAACAGACCACCCCCCCCCCCCCCCCCGTTAGCCCTTTGTTTAGTCAGACCGCCCACCCCCCCCCCCTGAACCCGAAGCAAGAACGAACCCTTTGATCCCATGTTGACGAATCAACAGCGAATGCCCCCCTCCCCCGGGACCAGAACAGGGGCACCTTTCAATCCAGGTGAAAAAACAGAACAATCGATGTGTTACCGGGAGGTCGAATATAACGAGAAGCCCATGGCTTTCTAAAACATCAAATGGTTAAATGGACAGGTTGCAAGCCTGACGTTGTTTTAAACGTGTTTCTACCAGGGAATAATGGAATACAAGGGAAATACATGCCATGACATGCACAGGGTAATATAGATGTAAATATAGATTATAGAGATATATTACTTTGACAATCAGTTTGATTTGACAACCACGGGTTAATTTATGGCATATACATGATATGCAATGGCATCTCAAGGGTACCATAGCCCATGAAAACCCAATGATAACATAGGCCACGACAACCCAAGGATAACATAGGCCACGACAACCCTAGGGTGGCATAGGCCACAAAAACCCTATGGTGAGATAGGCTACGGCAACCCTAGGGTGGCACAGGCCACCAGGCCAACAACCCTAGGATAACATAGGCCACGACAACCCTACGGTGACACAGGCCACGACAACCCTTGTGTGACACAGGCCACGACAAACCTAGGATAACATAGGCAACAACCACCCTAGGATAACATAGGCCACGACAACCCTAGGATAAAAAAGGGCCACGACAACCCTAGGATAACATAGCCCACGACAACCATACGATAACATAGCCCATGACAACCCTAGGATTACATAGGCAACGACAACCCTAGGATAACATAGGCCACGACAACCCTAGGATAACATAGGCCACAAAAACCCTAGGAACACAAAGGCCACGACAACCCTAGGATAACATAGGCCACGACAACCCTAGGATAACATAGGCCACGACAACCCAAGGGTCACATAAGGATAACATAGACCACGACAACCCTACGATAACATGGGCCACGACAACCCTACGATAACATAGGCCACGACAACCCTAGGATAACATAGGTCACGACAACTCTAGGAAAACAGGCCACGACAACCCTAGGATAACACAGGCCACGACAACCCTAGGATAGCATAGGCCACGACCAACCTTAGGATAACATAGGCCACAACAACCCTAGGATAACATAGGCCACCTCAACCCTAGGATAACATAGGTCACGACAACCCTAGGATAACACAGGTCACGACAACCCTAGGATAACATATGTCACGACAACCCTAGGATAACACGGGCCACAACAACCCTAGGATAACATAGGCCACGACAACCCTAGGATAACATAGGCCACGACAACCCTAGGATAACATAGGCCAAGACAACCCTAGGATAACACGGGCCACAACAACCCTAGGATAACATATGTCACGACAACCCTAGGATAACACGGGCCACAACAACCCTAGGATAACATAGGCCACAACAACCCTAGGATAACATGGGCCACGACAACCCTAGGATAACATGGCCTAAGACAACCCAAGTGCGGCAAAACCCGAGGATAACGTCACAAGAACTATATATTAAAAAACGACCTCGAGACTGGAAATTGGGGCGGGGGGGGGGGAGAGAGGGAGGGGTTGAGTGGTGGCGACCTCAATCCCAAAGAAAACCAAGTAAGTCCATAACGACCAGGTCCATCACGATCCCCATATTGTCCTGAAGGTCACGCGTTGTGGCCAAGCTCGGACGACGTGACGGCCAACGGGATCTGACCAGGTGACAGCAAAGGGAAACCTGCCGGACAAGGTACAAATCCCTTCAGTTCAATACAAGCCCCGGGGGGGGGGGAGGGGGGTGGGGGGGGGGGGGTTCCTTACACGGGGGTCTTACGGCTGCTTCGGACAATCGGAAAAAAAAATGTGGAAATGAGCTGTGACAGTCACCACCAGGCCATCTGTGACAGTCACCACCAGGCCATCTGTGACAGTCACCACCAGGCCATCTGTGACAGTCACCACCAGGCCATCTGATGCCACCGGACCGTCTAATGTCAACACACCATCTAATGTCGTCCGAACGTTTACTGTCACCAGGCCATCTAGTGTCATCAGGCCATCTAATGTCAGCAGACCGTCTGTCACCAGACCATCGAATGTCAACAGACCATGCGGTCCAAATGCGTTGACCACAAGTATTTATATTTTTTTCAATGCGCGAGGCACAACATGTCTAGGTCATGATTCAGTTACCGTGGTGATGCTGTCTGTAAATCCGTTGCCACGGTGAAGCTGTCTATAAGCTTAGTTCCAATAAAAACTATTTGAAGAATGAGCGGGGTTGTAGACAGACTAAGCTAAGTCTGTATCTGTGAGTGGGTAGGTCCATATGTATGTGTGCATGTGTATAGGCTAGACATTAGTCGAATGGATCTGTATGTAAAAGCCAGCCATACGTGGAAGGGGGAGGGGAGGTGTTTGAATGGACCTGACAAAATATATGCAGAAAAGGCACTGAGCACGAACCTCTTGACCGGCCGCTCACAAAGAGCACACAAAAAAAAAAGGGGGGGGCGGTGTTTGAATGAACCAGCTGTAAGTCAAACGGGGGGCTGCCTTGTTAACTTATGATGTCGATCGATACCTCGTTAAGCCGTACAATGTTTTGTACCTTGTTATTTAAAGCTACCCTACCCTCCTCCCTGTGGGTAAATCAATCCGTCAGTTACTTACTACCCTACCTCTACACACCACGCCGAACGGTTCGCTTTGAAACGTACATCAATAACACAGCCATCGAGCCAGCTAATCGGCCAGCCAATCCTATTGTACATAAACCGCACATGTAATGAGCCACCTGATCCTAATGTACATCAATAACACAGCTACTGAGCCACTTATTGAGCCACCTATTGAGCCACTTATTGAGCCACTTATTGTGCGACCAATTGAGCCATGTATTTACTGTGTACTGTGCGTATCTACTGGTGTGTGTGTATCCACTGTTTTGTGTGTATCTACTAGAATTTTCCAAACAGAATAAAAAAATTGCATACTGACAAAATTGCGTACAAACAAAATTGCATACAGACAAAATTGCTTACAGACAAAATTGCTTACAAACAAAATTGCTTACAAACAAAATTGCATACTGACAAAATTGCGTACAAACAAAATTGCTTACAGACAAAATTGTTTACAGACAAAATTGCTTACAAACAAAATTGCTTACAAACAAAATTGCTTACAAACAAAATTGCTTACAGACGAAATTGCTTACAGACAAAATTGCTTACAAACAAAATTGCTTACAGACAAAATTGCTTACAGACACATTTGCTTACAAACAAAATTGCTTACAAACAAAATTGCTTACAAACAAAATTGAAACAAAATTGCTTACAAACAAAATTGCTTACAGACAAAATTGCTTACAGACAAAATTGCTTACAGACAAAATTGCTTACAGACACATTTGCTTACAGACAAAATTGCTTACAGACAAAATTGCTTACAGACAAAATTGCTTACAGACAAAAGCCTCATCGCCACAACAATGATAATTTTAAAAAGCAAACAATTGAATAACGTCACAAAATGTTTGAGTGAGAACCCTTGATTAGATGATCGGGGCAAAGGGGAGGGGGGGTCCTTGTGCGCTTTTCAAGCTCATAAAAAAATCACATAGTGATAAAATTACTTGAACAGATTGCTACACAAAGAGAGGTGTGCAGTTGGGCCCAGGTGTAAAATGTATGCACTGCAGCATATAGATAATAAATGATAAGCACATCCTGGTGTGTGTAACTGCTGTTGTGTGTGTATCTAATGTTGTGTGTGTATCCGCTGGTGTGTGTGTATCTACTGGTGTGTATCCACTGGTGTGTGTGTATCCACTGGTGTGTGTGTATTCACTGGTGTGTGTGAAATCCACTGGTGTGTGTGTGTATCCACTGGTGTGTGTGTATCCACTGGTGTGTGAGTATCTACTGGTGTGTATCTACTGGTGTATGTATCTACTAATGTGTGTGTGTGTGTATCTACTGGTGTGTGTGTGTCTACTGATGTGACGTTGTGTGTGTATCTACTATAGTGTGTATCTACTGGTGTGTGTCTACTGGTGTCATGCTGTGTGTGTGTCTCCTGTTGTGTGCATCTGGTTCACAAAAACATATCAGCTCTTAACATTGGATTGATTGTGGCTTGTCCTGAGCTTGATATCAGAGGGTGGGTTTTTGGTAGGGCTGAGCCGCATGAGATTTTTTACACCCTGATTTCAGGTATTTCGAGAGAATACCCAGCATGAGACTTTTTTAGACCCTGATTTCAGGTATTTCGAGAAAATTCCCAGCATGAGACTTTTTTAGACCCTGATTTCAGGTATTTCGAGAGAATTCCCAGCATGAGACTTTTTTAGACCCTGATTTCAGGTATTTCGAGAGAATACCCAGCCAGATCCGAGTCCAAATCTTACAAAATTAAAAAGTGGTATCTTCTCATTTTCTGTCATGCAACCCACCCAAATGGGACAAGTTAAAAGTACATTAAAGAAGCTGTTCAATTATTTATGTTTACATAATTTTGTGTACATTTTACTTGAATTAAATAAATAATAACAGAAAAATGACTAGGTAAAAAAAAATGAGCAAAAAAAAAAAAAAAAAAAAAAAAAAAAATAAAAACTGGTTCTTTATATGCACTTTTCCCTTCTCCCATTTGGGTGGATTGCATTACAAAATTGTTCAAAAAATGTACATTTGACCTCAAATAAATAAATAATAATATAAAACTCAGTTTTTCCCCAGTGACCCTGGGCTCCAGACTTGTGCATAATTAAAAACTCTCAGAGGAGCAACTGGATTATCTATTCTTCATGTTGTTTTTTTTAAGCTATCCCACTTCCAGTGATTCAAATACCACTCACGCAGTGAATGCAATCAAAATACAGCACACTGTCATTTAACATATCTATTTTGATTTTTTAAGCTGCAAATTTTTCAGAAATATATTAAAATCTTATTTGAAAAATAAAGGCAAAAATTATAAATTTTACCCCCCCCCCCAAAAATGTTTAAAGGGGGATAATTTTAGATTAGAGGGCAACAACTCCATCTTGGAGCACCTGGCTGTTTTATCATTTTACCATTTTTTGGAGTGCTTCAAATGAAATCTACGCTAAGGCACTATAGCGCCTACCCAAAACGTGGCTTGGGGGAGGGGGGGCACGACTGGCACGATTTCAACTGCAAAGGGGAGGTAATGCTTTAAAAACTATTATTGGAACTCTGCGAAAATAATTCGGTTATTTCCCTTTTCAAGACCCTCTTCAAGATGGTTAAATCTGTGGAATTGATTTTAATTTGTGATATTGGAGAAAATCTAAATATAACTTTTGTTCAACGTTTGTTGAGTCACAGAGATCAGGGGTAAAGATAGCAATCAGAAAGAAGAATACTGTAGCAGAACATTGTAACGCAGGTAGATGGTTGCAGTCATGTTTCTTGTAAACAATTGCTTGACATTTTAAATAGAAATATGAACTCTTCCTGCTGTGACAAAATATCAATGTACATTATTGTATGTGACACAACGCTGGATTCTGAGGGCTATGGCTCCATCTCCAGCCATACAGCCATGCACCGCAGCAAACGTTTAGCTAGAAGGGAACAAAGGAGAAAAGCGAAGGTGTTTCACTCACCTGTCATATTGGCATCAAGCGAACAGTCTCCTATACTCTCATCCCCAGATATGCTGCTCATCACAGACGTCTGCAGGAGTCGCTTGGTCCTGGCCGGCACGACGTCCAGGGTGCTGGGGGGCTCCGCACGAGACGGGCTGACCTCCTGTATCTTCTCGGGTGAGTTGAAGTACGCCGCCCTGAGGTACGACCGGTCAAGGTCGGGGCGGAGAATGGCACTGATGTCCGACTCTGTGAAAAATTCCATGGGACTGTCCGATAGTTCCGATGTGGTTGTGTCGTTAAGCGCTGATGTGGTTTCAGATGGTGTTGGCCGAATGGGCTCGGGTTTAGCAAGAGATGTGGTTTTCAATGTGGTTTCAGAGTCGACATCTGTTGGTGGAGGATCGGATAGATCCCGTGCGGAGCTGCGGTCCTTGAACCGACGGTAAATATCCTGCTCCGATACCCTATTTTGCTCTATGGATTTCATCATACGATGTGTGGATGGATCAAATCCGGATGTCCCGTTTCCAAGGTTGTCATTAGAGTTTAAGATGAATCCGTTGGATATCTCATCCACTTCATCTGAGGAAGTGTTTCTCTCGGGATCCTGTAGCTCTATCGTGTAATGACTGGGGGTGGGGATGATGGTGTCCCCTGCTGGTTGGTTCTTGTTCTTCTTCTTTGATCTGTGAGAATGAGAAACATGGATACGTTAAGCCATACACCATACACAACTAATGCGGCTGCATAACATCTATATTGGTTTAGATATAAAGCTCTAAAATTCAGCCCTGCAAACCACTGCTGCACTTGATTTAGCAGAACAAGTATACTTCTTACTGAAATTGTGATAAAAGTCTCTCATTAAGCCAACATGAGATTAAACAAAAAGTTTGAAAGGTTTTGTTTTTTTTTTTCTTTCTTTTGAGAAGGCGAATGATGTGGACAAAATTATGATGCATAAAATATATATAAAGATGTATATATTATACATAAGTAAGGTTTAATTCATGCAAATATTTTACTAAGCCTTAGAACTGTTATGTCAGGCTTCATGAGAACGTATAGGATTTTAACATTTCAAGCGCAGAGTGGAAGTCAGCTCTGAACCATCAGACAATTATTGTGAATTTTGTAAATATAATTCATACTTAGATTAATGTTTGTTTTGGGGGGGGGGTAGAGAATTTGTGATACTTTGTGACATGCTAGAGGGGGGGAGGGGTAGAGAATTAGTGATACTTTGTGGGGGGGGGGGGGGGTTTAATGTACTGATGAAGGAGTTTGCCGAAAAGTTTTCATTTGTATCTGTATAATCATTATTAAAGCTGAACCTATATTGTTTCATTTACACAAATTATCTGTGTCTCATTGATTTACTAGAAAAACTTTAACTACTTTGAGTTTGATCGCCCGACAAGTTTCATGAACGACTGCCGGACTTGACTCCTGGAGAACTTCCCGGGGCGTTTGGGCTTGTCTGTTAAAGCGTCGGTTGGACTGTCCCGATCTGTGTCTGGATCCGAGGGCGTGTTGGCCAGACTCTGGGCAGAGCCGTCCGCCGACCTGGATTTGTTGGAGCGCTCCTTGGACCGCTTGCGCCTGAAGTGCGGGGAGACGCGCTTCAGGAAGTTTGTGATGCTCAAACTGACCGAGCGCTTGGATGGGGTCAGCCGTCCACTTTCAACTGGGCTTCCCCTGCCTGGAGGAGGATAGAAATAGTCATTATGTTACTGGTAAAAAAGAACACATCATCACTGTCGAGCTGGTGTTTCATTTGAGCAATCTGTCCTGAATCTAACTTGTAAATTGATTGAAAGAATCAATTAGTGGAACTTGGGTTTGAAATTGTTAGGTTTCAAAGTTTATTCAAGTCTGTGTATCTGAAGCCATGTTTATTCAAAACTCTCTTTGTTTGCACCTTTGTACAAAATCTTCACTGATCGACTTAAGATCCTTAAATATTTAATCACACATGCCTGAACTTGGGTCACATTAACTCAGGGGTTCTTAACCTTTCAAAGGCGCCGCAACCCTTAATTTCACACCCCAATCATAAAGAAAAATGAAAAGACAAATTAATTTGATTTTCTGGGTCCTCCCACCCACCTTGGTTAAGAACCCCTGCACTTTTGTACAACATTGCTCATATCAACGCAAGGTAATAGAACCATTCAAAACAGCACTGGAATGCAACAGAACAGATGTAGCAACACTGTACATACAAATCAAAGCTTTACTCTAAATGTGCCAGAGATAAATAATATGTGCATAGTACATAAAATGGACATTCAATTATTCCAATTTATGAATTTATGTATAAAAACAACTTTTTCATTTGAAAACAGTTACTTGTAAATTTATTTTAATTAATTTTAATTTTTTTTTTTTTTTTTTTTTTTTTTCCTCTGAACTTTCAAAATCTAATATTGACAACAGAAGCACAACAGATTTGAGAGGAATAAACGTTTCAAAACAATTTTGAGCTGGGTCAAATTCAGCATTGGCA
This sequence comes from Lymnaea stagnalis, assembly GCA_964033795.1. NCBI lineage: Eukaryota > Metazoa > Mollusca > Gastropoda > Lymnaeidae > Lymnaea > Lymnaea stagnalis. The sequence goes on from CAXITT010000297.1 coordinate 247,126, forward strand.
AAGTGATTAGTGTCACAAACAGTGATGAGACAAAATTTTAAATAGTGACAAATTATAATAGGGAGAAAGCCCCCTCCCCCCACCCCACACCCCACCCCATACATACACACACTTTTTGGATACTTTGAGATCCCAGGTATAAAATCTAGTGCATGAGTCATATTTATATTGTGTTCTTTGTTAGTGATGTTACTTAGTAGATTTTAATCATGTGTAGAGGTAAGTCATGTTAAGTAAAGTAAAGCCAGTTTACGACGCAATAGCTGGAAAAAAAAGCAAAAGTCCATGATTGATTATTTCCTTTGAATACATTGTTAGTAATGTTACATAGAATTAAGAAATGGATTTAACAAAAGTAACATAAAAATTGTGCATGCTTGTGATGCAGCACCTGAAACAAAAACCTAAAAAACTTACAATGTTAGTACAGTGCCCAGAACTAACTAACGAAGAGACCAAAAGTAACAAAATACAAGAGTACTACAGCTGATACACAGGTATGCGGGATACAAATTCTTAGGATAGAAATATCCCTATTGAAAGGGTAGATTTGTTAAGTCAAACTGCCAAACATAAGCCTTTTTCATTCCACAAGTCAATTAGGATTGCCAAGAGTTCAAGAATAGGTATTTTTGCGTCCATAACCAATGGGATCGGGACGCCAATTTTAGGTTTTCCCTTATGCAGATTACATTAGAAAATGAATGACCTCCAATTTCAGAAGGGTCTAGGTAGTTTTTTTTAATCATTCTCTTCGCCTATCAGCTGCCCAAAACGAATAGATGTTTTCAGTAGGTCATTTCCCCCAGTGTTTATTAAGTCAACACCCCCCTTCCCCCAACCAAAGCGAGTTATCGAACTTGCAGAGATTTAAGAAAGAGATTGATCCGTAAAACCTGCTCTGTTTGACACTTTAACTCTGTAAGGCATTACTTACTTTTTGCTTGGGCTAATTTTAAAAAAAGAAGGATTCAATACATAGAGTTATTGTTTTGTTTCGTTTCTTTAATTAACTCACAACAACAAAAAAAGGAAGAAAAAAAAACCAAAAAAAATTTTTTTTTAAATATTAAGTCCATGATGCGTCAATCCAGTTATGAAAATAAGATGAGATGAACAGTTCAGATCTCTTTGCATTTTTTTTAAATTTTTTTTAAGGAAGAACCTGATTGCAATATTTTACAAGAATGCATTCTCAATTTTTAAAACAAAAATTCGTCACATCTGCAGAGTAAATACCTGGGCTTGTCTCCCCTTGTGATGTATCGGCAGGTGAGGAGCTGACAATGTCGTCTCCATGTTGGCTCACATTGTTTGTCAGCGGCAGGTCACCTCCATCTGTCAGAAGATAGAATGTCATCTGAATAGTCAAAAATAGTTTTTTTTGGTCAAATCTAACCCTTATATAACTATTTTTGCATCGTAAATCATCACTCGAAAATAATTTTTTTTTTGCATTGTAAAATCTCACCTTGATATAACTAAAATGCTTATTTCATTTTATCGATTTATGATGAATAATGCTGCTGACTCAATGGCATCCTTGTGGGAATTTTTATGAATATTCTGTTACCACCTTATACAATATCTTCATCATGATCAACGGCACTACCGCCGATGGAGGGCCCTGGCCTGCTCCACAATAGCCTTCAGTTTACCTCAATTCATGGCTTTCCGCCTCCATGCTGAGATAACTCCAGCTGATTTAGTTCCATCTCTAAATCGTCAACACAATACATTCTATGCCCACTACTTTATACACCCACTACATTCTAGTTACACACAACTACAGTCGACACAATACATTCTATGCCCACTACTTTATACACCCACTACATTCTAGTTACACACAACTACAGTCGACAACATTCTATGCCCACTACTTTATACACCCACTACATTCTAGTTACACACAACTACAGTCGACACAGCTAAACTCTAAACCCGAAACGTTGTACATCCAATATATTTTACACTGACAACATCAAGATAATCTTTTAAAAAATCTCACAACAGAACCTGATAAAACCATGTTTTTGTTTTGTTTACTCTAAACACTACAAGTCTTCATGCAGAATTAATGTTTCTATTCTTTTTTGCAGACCCAAGTTCCACACCAATTAATTCTTGAACCTTTATTAATATCATTGAAATCATCCATATACTGCTATTCTCTATTAATAAAATTAGGTTTTTTTTTTTTTTTTTTTTTTTTTTTTTTTTTTTTTTTTTTTTTTTTTTTTTTTTTTTTTTAAATTTTTTTTTTTTTTTTTTTTTTTTTTTTTTTTTTTTTTTTTTTTTTTTTTTTTTTCTTTTACATTCCTGTTACCATGGTGACAGCCTAACTTAGACCTGATACACTTGGGTAGCCATTGATTTGTGAAATGTATTAATGAATTAATGGGTGAAATAACTGAACCAGGAGCTACAAGGCTTAAGCACCAAGTAGCCTGAAATAACTTCATAGCATTGAAGTAGTGTTGATTGTAAAACCAAATCACGCGAAGCCTCTTCTAGGCTCTGGATTATTTTGTTGTTTAACTTGAACCCTTTTCTTGTTTTTTTTATAATTTTTTATTATTACTTTTTTTTTTTTTTTTTTTTTTTTTTTTTTTTTTCATGTCCAAAGTAAAGAACAAGAATTTTGTTTGGTTACAGAGCCAACACAAAGAGCAAGAACTCAAGCTCTCCCTGGTGTTTGCCAAACCAGCTTATGTCCCCTGACTTACTAATGATGTTCAGTCCCCCGTTCCTATCATCGTCGGCGGCTCTGCCGTCGGCCAGTTGATGATGATGATCTTCTTCGTCTGTTTGTTCGGCCTCCTGCAACAGGAGCTCCCTGGCCAGCTTGCTGATGTCCTCCCCGTAGTCTCCCTTGAGGGCGTCCGTGTGGTTGAGCAGACGATCGTGCTCGTAGTCCCTGGCTATGAAGTCGGGGATTCCCGTGGGGCTGGAGGGCTCTGCGTGTGTAAAAATGACATTGTTATGGGAAGGGCGAGGCCGATGTGACAGTGTGGCAAGACCCTGACCTTTGCTACGTGAACATATGATATATTAAAATACCCTATCGTGGTGGCTGACCATGGGGCTGACCATGTGGTTACGTGGCTGACCACGTGGTTGACTCTGTGGTTGACTATGTGGATATGTGGCAACCGTTTCAAATTCAAAGAATTTAATTTTTCATCCCACACCCCTTCCCCAACCACACAGCCCTCCCACACCCCCACCCCATCCCGCACACCTCCCAGATCCCCCCCCCCCTTGTATTTGCCTCAACAACCACACCAGTATTTAAAGACCGTATGATAGGATTACGAGAACAGGTTGGTTCTAGAACGCTGCCAATAAATGACTAATGAGAATTGATGGCCGGTCAGGCGACAGCAGTGTCACTGACTGAAGTAATTCGGTCAGGGGACAGCAGTGTCAAACACTGAAGCCATTCAGTCAGGAAACAAGAGTCAGAGACTGAAGTCATTGGTCAGGAGACAGCAGTGTCAAACACTGAAGCCATTCGGTCAAGAGACAGCAGTGTCATAGACTGAAGTCATTCGGCCAGGAGACAGCAGTGTCACAGACTGAAGTCATTCGGTCAGAAAACAAGTGTCAGAGACTGAAGTCATTGGTCAGCAGACAGCAGTGTCAAATACTGAAGCCATTTGGTCAGGAGACACCAGTGTCAAATACTGAAGCCATTCGGTCAGGAGACAGCAATGCCACAGACTGAAGTAATTCGACCAGAAGACAAGCAGTGTCACTGACTGAGCCATTCGGCCACGAGAGGAGACAGCAGTGCCACAGACTGAAGTAATTCGGTCAGGAGACAGCAGTGTGTCACAGACTGAAGTAATTCGGTTAGGAGACAGCAGTGTGTCACAGACTGAAGTAATTCGGTCAGGAGACAGCAGTGTGTCACAGACTGAAGTAATTCGGTCAGGAGACAGCAGTGTGTCACAGACTGAAGTAATTCGGTTAGGAGACAGCAGTGTGTCACAGACTGAAGTAATTCGGTCAGGAGACAGCAGTGTGTCACAGACTGAAGTAATTCGGTTAGGAGACAGCAGTGTGTCACAGACTGAAGTAATTTGGTTAGGAGACAGCAGTGTGTCACAGACTGAAGTAATTCGGTCAGGAGACAGCAGTGTGTCACAGACTGAAGTCAATTGGTCAGGAGACAGCAGTGTGTCACAGACTGAAGTCATTCGGTCAGGAGACAGCAGTGGCACACACTGAAGCCATTGGGTCAGGATACAAGTGTGACACACTGAAGTGCTTCGGTCAGGAGACAGCAGTGTCACAGACTGAAGTAATTCGGTTAGGAGACAGCAGTGTGTCACAGACTGAAGTCAATTGGTCAGGAGACAGCAGCGTGTCACAGACTGAAGTCAATTGGTCAGGAGACAGCAGTGTGTCACAGACTGAAGTCAATTGGTTAGGAGACAGCAGTGTGTCACAGACTGAAGTCAATTGGTTAGGAGACAGCAGTGTGTCACAGACTGAAGTCAATTGGTCAGGAGACAGCAGTGTGTCACAGACTGAAGTCATTCGGGGTCCCCAGACAGCAGCTGATCAGACAAGGGCCCCGGCAGTTCCTTACCTAAGCTTGAGATACTGTTAGCGGTGCCCGGGGATGCCCGGGGGTCATTCTCCTTGCCCTTGTTGGTCCTGACAAGGCCATTGGTTGAAGGTGATGAAGGGCTGCTGGTAGTCTGACCCATGAAGCTTACACCTGGTGAATTTTTTTTTTAAGTTTCTGATTAAGTACCAATAATTGAATATCACATTTAGTTATTGGTAGGTCTTGATAAGAAATCAATAGTGGATTGTTCATTTAGCCTAAATTTTAAGATGCATATATATATATATATATATATATATATATATATATATAGAATGTAGAATGCATTGGATGCAGAATGTAGTTGATGTAGAATGTAGTGGATGTAGAATGTAATGGATGTAGAATGTAATGAATGTAGAATGTAGTGGGCGTAGAATGTAGTGGGCGTAGAATATAGTGGGCGTAGGAGATCGCAGGCTGACAACGTAGAGAAGGACTTACATCAGCTGGGAGTCCGCGCGTGGAGGCGGAAAGCCGTGGAACGATTGAACAGAGGGATGTTGTGGAGCAGCCACGAAACAATCGTAAAAGGGAGCTAATGTGACTATTGTGCCTTATGTTACGGAAATCGAATCAATTTATATACACCCGAGTTCTTACCAAAAAAAATACAGTGATCGTAATTGTGTAATTTTCTACGGAAATCGAATCAAATGAAATCTGATGAAATACCTGCCTCTTTATGCAAGGATGATACCTGTCTCTTTATGCAAGGATAATACCTGTCTCTTTATGCGAGGATAATACCTGCCTCTTTATGCAAGGATGATACCTGCCTCTTTATGCAAGGATAATACCTGTCTCTTTATGCGAGGATAATACCTGCCTCTTGATGCAAGGATAATACCTGCCTCTTTATGCAAGGATAATACCTGCCTCTTTATGCAAGGATAATACCTGCCTCTTTATGCAAGGATAATACCTGCCTCTTTATGCAAGGATAATACCTGCCTCTTTATGCAAGGATAATACCTGCCTCTTTATGCAAGGATAATACCTGCCTCTTTATGCAAGGATAATACCTGCCTCTTTATGCAAGGAAAATACCTGCCTCTTTATGCAAGGATATGATCATCCATCTCCTAAATATAAATTTCAAGGACGTGGAATATTGACGTTAGGTTGTTTTTTTTTTTTTTAAATCAAATTCCGATTCAGTTACACACGTAGGAATGTGATTTTGCTTGATGCTGAGCCTTCACAATGGCAGGTAGAAAGTGTCGCAAAAATACCTTCCATTTATATCCCGCTAACACCGACTCATAAAGTCTACCAATAGAAGACCGCGCCATTAAAAGGCCTAGAGTAGCGTGGGAGAGGAGCACACTTAGCAAGAAAGAAAGAAAAGAGAATGTTCAAGCATTGTCCGGGATGTGCCAAGAAGAGGCAAGAGACCTAAGGACAGGTGGAGCAGAGGCAGAGGTTGAAGAGTATGTGGTAATGGGAACCGTGTGGAGAGACGATGAGACTCAATCTTTGTAGTTCTTCTCATTCTTGTTATGAACGCACTTTTGAAATGAATGATTGATAATTTCCTTTTAATCAAATCTGTACAATTAATGTCTGTATCTGTGCGGCGCTAATGAATGTATGTACTTGTAAATTGTTTGCATTTCGAATGCAAAAATAAGAACATCGTTGTTTTTTTTTGGGGGGTGTTTTATTTTATTTATTAGAGTAGTGACACGCGGCCCACAAAGAGTTGACATGTGTTCAAATGGCCCGCGAAGACATGTGGGCTGTCCAGCCTTGTTAAAGAGGGCTGTGACAAAAGGGCATAATGATCACATGTCCTCATGACCCTGTGCTATAAAGGAATGTAAATAGGAGAAGAAAAAAAGGGGATGGGTGGGGACAGAGAGATAGAGAGAAATAGAGAGTGGGGGGAATGCTGCATGATTATAAATTAATTAATTTGTTTGTCCCGTGTTAAAGCATGTAAGGTGAATATCAACAAAGCTCATCTTTGTGCTAACGCGGTGGTGGTGAAACTACGGACCGCGGGACAGTACCCGGCCCGCCAGCCAAATTAGCATGCATAGCGAGCAGCCTAAAATAGCATGCACTCTGGTTTCAGGGCCAGAGGAAGACCAGGCCAGCGGACGGTTCGTCTGTGTGAATCACACCCTTAGGTCCCCACGTGAACCATCAGCAGTCCTCACACCTTGCGCATATCGCCAACTGTACCCCCTCCCTCCTACCCCGTGGAGACCCTTCCCCGGTAACAGCGAACAGAAAAGGGATTAAAAATGATATCGACATCTCAATCACCGCTTAAAACTCAATAAGTCCTCTGTACCTTTACTCCCCGTCGATGCGATGCACGGGTGCCAGCGCCCAATATTGGGAAACCATGTTGTTTCTCTTTTTTTATGACTTGAGGAAACATAAAGATTAACTTACCTCCATTGACATGTCCATTGTTTGCACTCCCATCACCTAGAACTGTCGGGCGGCCATTCTCCTTAAGCACACCTCTGGAATTCTGAGAGTCTTTGAGTATTCCCGGGTGCGAAGTGTTCGCTTTATTCGACAGCTGGGCCTGACAGTACGAGACATGCGCCCGATGGGTCTTGGATGAGGCGGGCTGTGGGCGGCCCCATACGGCCCTGTTCTGCCCGGGGCTCCACTGCATCTTTGTGATCTGATCGGACAGGTCCTTGAGCTCCGAGGAATAGTCTAGCCCGGAGTCTCTGCTCAGATCTTCGTAGTCCCCGTAGCTTATGTTGGTCACGTCCCTTACCCTCGGCCTCGGCTCAATGCGCCCGGGCGAGGTCTTCGTCGACTCGTACGACGAGATCGGCGAGAGTTGGCTAAACTCGTTGTACCTGGGCGAGATGAGGGCCCTGCTGAACGGCGAGGGCTTGGGGCCGCGCGTGAGGGCCTCCTCCTCGTCCCACTCGTGGCTGGACAGCTCCGTGAACATGCTGTCGTCCGTGTCCGAATGCCGGACGGTCACCCTCGTGTTGTAGGTGACCCTCTTCGGGCTTTTCGAGCGCCCCCGAGGCCTCCGCTTGTCCATCGCCGGCAAGAAGACAGGGGGCGCGCTCGCGTAGCTGACGTCGCTCCTGAGACTGGAGGTGGGGCTCAGAGACCGGCTGCGGTCTACCTTGCCCCACGTCACCGAATGCTTGGCCGAGAAGCTTGTTCTGTACGGCTGCGAGATCCTGTACACAACGTCCTGGGGCTCGTCTTCACCCGTGAAGCTTCCGTCCAGGGACGGCACCCGCCGGCCCCTGTGGTGCCTGAACGCCGGTCCCGGACTCCTCTGTCGGGTGATGCGGTCCGCGATGACCCGGTCCCGGCTGGAGCTCCTCGGGCGTCTGTCCAAGACGGAAACTGGTCCTTCTGTATCCATTGTGACCTTTCAACTGTTGCTTTGTTGGTATCTTTGCTGTCGGTTGATTCAGAAAATCTGAAGAGACAAGGAGATTATTGTAAGTCATATTATATTGATCAGGGGTTTTACTGTGCCCTATAAGATTGCTAGTGAGCAGTTTTACTGTGCCCTATAAGATTGCTAGTAAGCAGTTTTACTGTGTCCTATAAGATTGCTAGTAAGCAGTTTTACTGTGTCCTATAAGATTGCTAGTAAGCAGTTTTACTGTGTCCTATAAGATTGGTAGTAAGCAGTTTTACTGTGCCCTATAAGATTGCTAGTAAGCAGTTTTACTGTGTCCTATAAGATTGCTAGTAAGCAGTATTACTGTGCCCTATAAGATTGCTAGTAAGCAGTTTAACTGTGTCCTATAAGATTGCTAGTGAGCAGGTTTTACTGTGCCCTATAAGATTGCTAGTAAGCAGGTTTTACTGTGTCCTATAAGATTGCTAGTGAGCAGTTTTACTGTGTCCTATAAGATTGCTAGTAAGCAGTTTTACTGTGTCCTATAAGATTGCTAGTAAGCAGGTTTTACTGTGTCCTATAAGATTGCTAATGAGAAGTTTTACTGTGTCCTATAAGATTGCTAGTAAGCAGGTTTTACTGTGTCCTATAAGATTGCTAGTGAGCAGGTTTTACTGTGCCCTATAAGATTGCTAGTAAGCAGGTTTTACTGTGTCCTATAAGATTGCTAGTGAGCAGTTTTATTGTGTCCTATAAGATTGCTAGTAAGCAGTTTTACTGTGTCCTATAAGATTGCTAGTAAGCAGGTTTTACTGTGTCCTATAAGATTGCTAGTGAGCAGTTTTACTGTGCCCTATAAGATTGCTAGTAAGCAGGTTTTACTGTGTCCTATAAGATTGCTAGTAAGCAGGTTTTACTGTGTCCTATAAGATTGCTAGTAAGCAGGTTTTACTGTGTCCTATAAGATTGCTAGTGAGCAGGTTTTACTGTGCCCTATAAGATTGCTAGTAAGCAGGTTTTAATGTGTCCTATAAGATTGCTAGTGAGCAGTTTTACTGTGTCCTATAAGATTGCTAGAAAGCAGGTTTTACTGTGTCCTATAAGATTGCTAGTGAGCAGGTTTTACTGTGCCCTATAAAATTGCTAGTAAGCAGGTTTTACTGTGCCCTATAAGATTGAAATACATCGACAACCAACGCAGTGTTCGACCAGGAGCTTCGGACTGCGAAAGAGATCAATACAAATGTATATGTTGCCTTTATTACTACTCTCATATCTTATGGATCGTTTATTGGCACACGTATAAGGTCAGCCTGATGGTGATGGTGATGGTAAGCTTTTAAACTCATCCGCATCAGGTGTCATGAGGATAATCAGACTCATGGGGGGGGGGGGGGGAATAAAAAAAAA
>CAXITT010000297.1:264187-280987 GCA_964033795.1 Lymnaea stagnalis
GGGGGTCGAGTGGTGTGAGGGCGGGGGAGCGGGCTCGTGGCCAGTTGGGGGTAGAGTGGTGTCAGGGCTGGGGAGCGGGCTCGTGACCAGTTGGGGGTAGAGTGGTGTCAGGGCTGGGGAGCGGGCTCGTGACCAGTTGGGGGTAGAATGGTGTCAGGGCTGGGGCGCGGGCTCGTGACCAGTTGGGGGTAGAGAGTTGTGTCATGTGTCCCCCCGGTCGCGTGTGGGGCCTGGCAGTCGTTAGTTTAGTCAGGCGCACCAGCCGTGTGACAGGGATGGTGGTCCTTTGGTCAAGCGACCTTTAGTCTAGTGTCCCCCAGGTCCAAAGATGATGGTGATCGTGCACGGTGGACGGTGAAAGTGCGTGTGTCTTTGGCGTTTGTTGTTCCCCTAAAAAAAGGACCAGGTCAGTCTCCTTAACCCCGATGAGTAAAGAAATACCAACGAATGCCGTAACGACGGTGGTTGTATGTACATCTTATGATGTATGGGATCAACACGACGGTGGTTGTATGTACATCTTATGATGTATGGGATCAACACGACGGTGGTTGTATGTACATCTTATGATGTATGGGATCAACACGACGGTGGTTGTATGTACATCTTATGATGTATGGAATCAACACGACGGTGGTTGTATGTACATCTTATGATGTATGGAATCAACACGACGGTGGTTGTATGTACATCTTATGATGTATGGAATCAACACGACGGTGGTTGTATGTACATCTTATGATGTATGGAATCAACACGACGGTGGTTGTATGTACATCTTATGATGTATGGGATCAACACGACGGTGGTTGTATGTACATCTTATGATGTATGGGATCAACACGACGGTGGTTGTATGTACATCTTATGATGTATGGGATCAACACGACGGTGGTTGTATGTACATCTTATGATGTATGGGATCAACACGACGGTGGTTGTATGTACATCTTATGATGTATGGGATCAACACGACGGTGGTTGTATGTACATCTTATGATGTATGGAATCAACACGACGGTGGTTGTATGTACATCTTATGATGTATGGAATCAACACGACGGTGGTTGTATGTACATCTTATGATGTATGGGATCAACACGACGGTGGTTGTATGTACATCTTATGATGTATGGGATCAACACGACGGTGGTTGTATGTACATCTTATGATGTATGGGATCAACACGACGGTGGTTGTATGTATATCTTATGATGTATGGGATCAACACGACGGTGGTTGTATGTATATCTTATGATGTATGGGATCAACACGACGGTGGTTGTATGTATATCTCATGATGTATGGGATCAATGAACAAAACTGCATGCCTGAAGATTATGTCAGTAATATATATATGTATATATGTATGTATATGTATAATTGACCTGCGTGTGACAGGAGTTTGCCGTCAGACAAGACAGGAGTTTGCCGTCAGACAAGACAGGAGTTTGCCGTCAGACAAGACAGGAGTTTGCCGTCAGACAAGACAGGAGTTTGCCGTCAGACAAGACAGTGGTAGCCGGTAGGGGAATCTTCTTGTGACTCAAACTGCGAAAGCCTAAGATTCACCTTGCACAACTAGTGACAGGCCGTCGCGCTCCAGTGGACGCCAATAAATGTCCTAAAAAGTCCATTGAACTGTAACAAAGAACTTTGCCAAGTAAAGGTCGTCACTCCGTGGGAAAATTCAGATGGGCTTCCCTTTCAAACAGCCCCCTGTATCTCTTTGTGCACGTCGTACACAGCAAGCACACACACACGCCCTCGCGCTGATGATAGATTCGCCATGTAAGTTGAATTAAAACTGACATTTGTTGGTGTTGTCCCAAGTGGTCAAAATGTGTCGTAACACGGCCGTGAAACGGGACCCCTTTTGAAGCAAATGGTCTTTAGATAAGGACGTGTTGACATAACCTATTGATTGAATGTTGACCTGTTGGGTGAGGGGGGGGGAAGAAACCAACAGCATACAGGTAAGTCGGAGATCTAAAAGTCGCGACTGCTTCACACAGTTGGTCGTCATGTTTCCGATGTGGGGGGGGGTAATCGTAGCGCTCCACTACAGCGCGTCCCAAACTTTTTAATTGGCGGACCGGTGGCATCGCTTTAAAATTGCACCAGGGACCGGTGCCAGATTTATTACTAACATTTCCTTTTTATTCGACCGTAAATAGTCATGGCGTTGGGAGCGGCAACGCAAGGCTCGCGGAGCCGGTCCGCGGGCCGACGTTTGAGAAGCACTGCTCTGCAACACTAATTGGGAATTAAATGACTTCTTTTAATGCGCTCACGTTAATGAATGACTCTTTTCGTGCTTTAATGAATGACCTCACGTTCTCTGCCGTATCAAAATGAAAATAGGAGACCGGGGAAGGGGGGTTACAGCATTGACATTTGAACACGTTTCGCCTTGCTGCACCAGCCTTCACTCAATCAATGTGTCGCGTTAGATCAGCCCTGGACTGTATCCGTGCGCAATCATCTGCGACTCATGTCAGGCCATGCCTTTAACCCTGCCATTTCATAATGTGCTGAACGTATATTTAGTAAAATTCTTTTTTTTTCCGCGGTTGAATCTATTCCATCGGTTGAATCTATTCCATCGGTTGTATCTATTCCATCGGTTGTATCTATTCCATCGGTTGTATCTATTCCATCGGTTGTATCTATTCCATCGGTTGTATCTATTCCATCGGTTGAATCTATTCCATCGGTTGAATCTATTCCATCGGTTGTATCTATTCCATCAGTCATATCCATTCCATCGGTTGAATCTATTCCATCGGTTGAATCTATTCCATCGGTTGTATCTATTCCATCGGTTGTATCTATTCCATCGGTTGTATCTATTCCATCGGTTGAATCTATTCCATCGGTTGAATCTATTCCATCGGTTGTATCTATTCCATCGGTTATATCTATTCCATCGGTTGTATCTATTCCATCGGTTATATCTATTCCATCGGTTGAATCTATTCCATCGGTTGAATCTATTCCATCGGTTGAATCTATTCCATCGGTTGAATCTATTCCTTCGCATTATCCAGGATACGTGTTATTGGGTTTTTTTTGTTTTTTTGTTGTTTTTTTTATTAAACTGAAACGATTGCTCAAGACTTGATTACTTTAATCACCATTGCTTTTTCAAACAACTGATCTATTTTGAATAGTCGACTGAAATAATCACCAAAATGCAAAGAGCAGGAGAAAATAGCAGAGGTCCACAAGCGGCATGACGGAGCTTTATGCGATAGCATTGATTCATTGATTTATTGAGATGGAGGGGGCAGAAGTTTCGGCCAACTGCTGTAAAATATTTATTTAAATGTAAGAAGAAAATTAGAGAAGTATTCTAAAACAACAGCTGAGCGCGAGCTGAAATGTGATAATAGTTCATTAGTTACGGACAATTCGCCATTACTATTACAATGTATCAGTGGCGTAGCTAGGATTAGCGCTTCCACAAAAAAAAACAACTGCATATTAACCTTAATTCCTCCTCTCAATATAAAGAATAATGTGCCGCCCTGGGCGAACTGCCCCCCTCCCCCTTTTCCTACGCCAATACCCGTTACGATTTATGTTTGTACCCGTCGTATGCATGAAATGGGTTTATAGTTGAGCCCCCATTTATTTATACCTGTCTACCCAACAACCCAGTGTGTCGCGAAAAAGGTGTTTGTGCAAAAGGTGTTTGTACAGAAGGTGTTTGTGCAAAAGGTGTTTGTGCAAAAGGTGTTTGTGCAAAAGGTGTTTGTGCAAAAGGTGTTTGTGCAAAAGGTGTTTGTGCAAAAGGTGTTTGTGCAAAAGGTGTATGTCCAAATTTCAAAAGGTGTATGCCTAAAAGGTGTGTCAGCAACATGAACACGTTGGAAAGCACTGCCCCGCTCCCCTCCCCAGGCTACAGCACACAAGCCCCCCCCCCCTCCCTCCCCAGGCTACANGTTTTTGACGGAAAGGGTGGGGTGGGTTGGGGTAGGGACGAGGGGAGGGCGAAGGGGAAAGCACAAAAAAAAGGGGGGGGGGGGTGACGATGACGTGTTGACATGCGGGTTGACTGCATGGACCAGGTAGAAAACTTTCCTTTGACCTTTTTTTTTTCAAAAAAGCTTCGTTGTCGTATGTTTTGGTTAGTTGTGATAGTTTGTTGTGTGGTGTTTTCTTTGTGAACACGTCCAGGGTCCTGATTGTTGTTCGTGTCATTTCTTAGCAGACACGTGTATAATACAGTACAGTGCAACCCTTCGCCTTTTTCAAATTAACAATCTCGCATGGATCGAGCCGAATGCCCCCATGATGTGGTGACGGATAAAATTGCAACGCTAATAATAGCCATTGCCAGTCGAGCGAACCCTTTCGAAGAATTGAATGGGAAACGCCCCTTTTCAGAGCGCAGCAGATTAAATCTTTGCTGGCACCCTGTTGTAGTGAGACTGCAGTGGTTAACAAACGGTGCAGCGAGGAGCAGTAGCACGACACAGAAGAATGACCAATGCATTCAGCGTTGACATCACAAGCACACAGCGAGGAACTGAATGAGTATGTTTTGAGAACTATTGCAGCGGTTCTGGTACATTTGACGAGGTCCCATTTTTATATTATTTTTGTATTTTTGTATTATCATTATTTTTATTTTTTTTTTAAATTGTGAATTAAGATCCTGCAGTGTTATCTTGATTGATTTGAAGGTATATTACAGGAGGGGGGGGGGTGTTAAAAGTTTAAAACCATTACATGAGCGTGTCGGCAAAAAGCTTGTTCATGGAGCAAAATCAGGAGAAATAAAAAGAATAATTTTTTTTTTTTTTTTTTTTAAAGGACTTTATTTGCGGCCTGAAGGTCGAGAGAAAATTAAAATGGTAATAAAAGGTGTTTGTGCAAAAGGTGTTTGTGCAAAAGGTGTTTGTGCAAAAGGTGTATGTCCAAATTTCAAAAGGTGTATGCCTAAAAGGTGTGTCAGCAACATGAACACGTTGGAAAGCACTGCCCCGCCCCCCTCCCCAGGCTACAGCACACAAGCGCCCCCCCCCTCCCTCCCCAGGCTACAGAGTGGCGCTGTGTGGTTGTTTTGTTTTTGTTGTTTTGCAGTTTTTTTTTGTTTTTTGTTTTTTTGTTAATTTCTTGACCGTAAAGATATGCGACATATTATGCGATGGTTACTTCCAATTAATCTAGTTTATCAACTTCTGAATCCTCAAAAAAAATATAATTTTTTTTTAAAATGGCATGGCGTAACAACAACAAAAAACACCGACTCAGCAATCGCCGTATTACGCCGCCCACCTTAGTTATGGATTGCTTCAAAGCATTTGTAATTCACTAGCGTAAATTTACTTTTCAGAGATTAAAATGGGTGACCATAAAATAGGATGGAGGGAAATGTGTCGAGGCAGCAGTGTGATCAAAAGCCATGGTTACAGAACAAAGAAATGTGTCCCTGAACACTGAATTCACCATCGACTCTCCCGCACCGTGAATTGATGGTATTACGGAACGCGCATTTTTAGAAGGCTGCGATAAGACTTCAGGTTTCCCCCATGTAGAAGGGAAATAACATGAGGCAAACAGTAAAATTAATTTAGTAGATTTAGATGGTAAAAAAAAAAAATGGGGGACTCCTTGCCTCTTTAAATTGAGGGTGGACCTTTACACTTTTACTTTTTACACGACATCTAAACTGGCTTCACAACACAACGCAAACGCAACACCCAAACACAGACAAAACCCAACGCTTCCGATTTTGTCCCTTAACATAAAAACATAGATTGGCTCAAGCGGTGAAGACATATTTTATATATTTTTTATGTGGGACAAGCGCTCAGAAGACCTTTACCTGATTGAGTCACCGCTCCACCACCGCCTCGACACGCGATCTTCACACGCAGTGACACACAAGTGGACCCAGAAACTTAGTCCAGGTTAGAGAGTGAAGAATTTACGACGTCAAACCCATAAATTAAAAGCTGTTGGCTTATCCCCACGAATTCACTGAATGAAATCCACAGTCCACAGCTGACGTGAAATGTCTGCTCCGAAATAAGGTATCACATATCGGGCGTCATTTAAAACATTTTAAACATTTTAAAACAACACAAGTCAGAAGACGTACTGTGGTTTTCTTAAGCGTACCTTGTGGTTTTCCATGAAACACGACAAGGTGCCGTTAGTGAAATTGTAACACTGGACTGCTGACTGGCGGGAAGGCGAGTCGGCGGGAACAGATATGCCCCCCCCCCCCCTTTGGATAAGGGCGAGGGATTACACACGACACAGGACAGCTAATCAATGTTTTTTACTGAAAGGGTGGGGTGGGTTGGGGTAGGTACGAGGTGAGGGCGAAGGGGAACGCACAAAAAAAAGGGGGGGGGGGGGGACGATGACGTGTTGACATGCGGGTTGACTGCATGGACCAGGTAGAAAACTTTCCTTTGACCTTTTTTTTTTCAAAAAAGCTTCGTTGTCGTATGTTTTGGTTAGTTGTGATAGTTTGTTGTGTGGTGTTTTCTTTGTGAACACGTCCAGGGTCCTGATTGTTGTTCGTGTCATTTCTTAGCAGACACGTGTATAATACAGTACAGTGCAACCCTTCGCCTTTTTCAAATTAACAATCTCGCATGGATCGAGCCGAATGCCCCCATGATGTGGTGACGGATAAAATTGCAACGCTAATAATAGCCATTGCCAGTCGAGCGAACCCTTTCGAAGAATTGAATGGGAAACGCCCCTTTTCAGAGCGCAGCAGATTAAATCTTTGCTGGCACCCTGTTGTAGTGAGACTGCAGTGGTTAACAAACGGTGCAGCGAGGAGCAGTAGCACGACACAGAAGAATGACCAATGCATTCAGCGTTGACATCACAAGCACACAGCGAGGAACTGAATGAGTATGTTTTGAGAACTATTGCAGCGGTTCTGGTACATTTGACGAGGTCCCATTTTTATATTATTTTTGTATTTTTGTATTATCATTATTTTTATTTTTTTTTTAAATTGTGAATTAAGATCCTGCAGTGTTATCTTGATTGATTTGAAGGTATATTACAGGAGGGGGGGGGGTGTTAAAAGTTTAAAACCATTACATGAGCGTGTCGGCAAAAAGCTTGTTCATGGAGCAAAATCAGGAGAAATAAAAAGAATAATTTTTTTTTTTTTTTTTTAAAGGACTTCATTTGCGGCCTGAAGGTCGAGAGAAAATTAAAATGGTAATAAACTACTAGTGTGAGAGGAAGAAAATATAAGAGAATTTTTTTTTTAAACGGAAGTTTGTGATGAATGGATGGAACAAAGAAAGGGTTACTTAAAGAGCCGCCTACCCTGATCGAGATCTCGTTCTCATTATACTGTGTAGAAGTATTGTCACGAACTGTGTAGAAGTATTGTCACGAACTGTGTAGAAGTATTGTCACGAACTGTGTAGAAGTATTGTCACGAACTGTGTAGAAGTATTGTCCCGGACTGTGTAGAAGTATTGTCACGAACTGTGTAGAAGTATTGTCACGGACTGTGTAGAAGTATTGTCACGAACTGTGTAGAAGTATTGTCACGGACTGTGTAGAAGTATTGTCACGAACTGTGTAGAAGTATTGTCCCGGACTGTGTAGAAGTATTGTCACGAACTGTGTAGAAGTATTGTCCCGGACTGTGTAGAAGTATTGTCACGAACTGTGTAGAAGTATTGTCACGGACTGTGTAGAAGTATTGTCACGAACTGTGTAGAAGTATTGTCACGGACTGTGTAGAAGTATTGTCAGGAACTGTATAGAAGTATTGTCAACTAGCTGACCACGTTAAATGTACTGTTATCTCTAGGTCTTGGGTGCTGTGCGCCTTTTTATGTAAGATCTCTTGTCTTGTGCATATTAGAGGTTCATATTTTTTGAAATAATTGTGATATCTTGAAAAAGAAACCGTCAACCCTACCATGATCAGTCGCGACTGGACAAATCGCTTAGAACAGGATCTCTTGACTTTTCTTTAGAAAAGGGGGGGGGGGGTTCCACGGACCCCTTTGCGGTCAGATGAACGCCCCCAGATACTTCTAGGATTCTTACTTACGAGTATAACATTAAAGTACATAGGAAACGCAGTTCACGGACCTCTTCCTTACACAAGGGTCTGGAAACTTTTAAAGAGAGAGAGAGAGAGAGAGGGGACCAAAAAAAACTTTTTTTGTAACATGTCATTGTATGGTTCGGAACTAAATGACCATATTTCTCAAAGTACTTTGTATACCATGTCATTTTATGCATGGTTTGAAAGTAAATGACCATATTTCTCAAGGTACTTTTTATACTATGTCATTTTATGGTCGAGGCTAGTCAAACGTAACACCCCCCCCCCGGGCCAAAAATACACATACAACTTTTACTATGCATCACAGGCGATCTTGAGATGGCTATAAAGTAGCCCCCCCCCCCCCCCCCCNAAGCTAAAGTACACTTGGGATAGGATGCGTCGAGGTAGGTCAAAGCTAAAGTACACTTGGGATAGGATGCGTCGAGGTAGGTCAAAGCTAAAGTACACTTGGGATAGGATGCGTCGAGGTAGGTCAAAGCTAAAGTACACTTGGGATAGGATGCGTCGAGGTAGGTCAAAGCTAAAGTACACTTGGGATAGGATGCGTCGAGGTAGGTCAAAGCTAAAGTACACTTGGGATAGGATGCGTCGAGGTAGGTCAAAGCTAAAGTACACTTGGGATAGGATGCGTCGAGGTAGGTCAAAGCTAAAGTACACTTGGGATAGGATGCGTCGAGGTAGGTCAAAGCTAAAGTACACTTGGGATAGGATGCGTCGAGGTAGGTCAAAGCTAAAGTACACTTGGGATAGGATGCGTCGAGGTAGGTCAAAGCTAAAGTACACTTGGGATAGGATGCGTCGAGGTAGGTCAAAGCTAAAGTACACTTGGGATAGGATGCGTCGAGGTAGGTCAAAGCTAAAGTACACTTGGGATAGGATGCGTCGAGGTAGGTCAAAGCTAAAGTACACTTGGGATAGGATGCATCGAGGTAGATCTAAGCTAAAGTACACTTGGGATAGGATCAATGTTCCCTCTAAGGTTTGCTGGTTCGTGAGCAAAATCATACAGTTGTGTGCAAAGTTTTACAGCATCAAATTTTTTTTGTGTGCAAAATTTTACGGCCCACAAACACAAAAGTACATGGAAATTTGCTGCGCGGATACTCAAAACTGCTGCGCGGCGTCTGTGAGATAGCTGGGCTGCCGCGAGCTTAAATGGAATCTTGGATAGGATACAGCATGGTAGGTCAAAGCTAAAGTACACTTGGGATAGGATACATCGAGGTAGGTCAAAGCTAAAGTACACTTGGGATAGGATACATCGTGGTAGATCAAAGCTAAAGTACACTTGGAATAGGATACGAAGATGTAGGTCAAAGCTAAAGTACACTTGGGATAGGATACATCGTGGTAGGTCAAAGCGAAAGTACACTTGGGATAGGATATATCGATGTAGGTCAAAGCTAAAGTACACTTGGGATAGGATACATCGATGTAGGTCAAAGCTAAAGTTACACTTGGGGTAGGATACATCGAGGTAGGTCAAAGCTCAAGTGCACTGGGATAGGATGCGTTGAGGTAGGTCAAAGCTAAAGTACACTTGAGATAGGATACATCGTGGCAGGTCAAAGCTAAAGTACACTTGAGATAGGGTACATCGTGGTAGGTCAAAGCGAAAGTACACTTGGGATAGGATACATCGATGTGGGTCAAAGTTAAAGTTACACTTGGGATAGGATACATCGAGGTAGGTGAAAGGTGTACAAACAAACGCCGAGTGTACAAACAAACGCCGAGTGTACAAACACCGAGTGTACAAACACCGAGTGTACAAACAAACGCCGAGTGTACAAACACCGAGTGTACAAACAAACGCCGAGTGTACAAACACCGAGTGTACAAACAAACACCGAGTGTACAAACGCAGTCTACAAACACCGAGTGTACAAAAAAACGCCGAGTGTACAAACGCCGAGTGTACAAACAAACGCCGAGTGTACAAACGCGGGGACCAGAAACAAACACCAAACACCGAGACCTCCAACCATACGATGAGAAAATAATCAGACGCTGGAATTCCACTGTGAAAAAAAAATCCATGTTGATGGCTTTTAAAGCCATTACTTTTGATAGTTCTACAAGGCTGAGCCGTGTCATTTTCAATCCAGATTTAACACCAGCGACCATTGTTTTATTGAGATGCAATCGAAGAATGGACCGGAATATTATATGACTTAACACACGTGAGCATTGGCCAGGGTTAGGGTTAAAAGAGAACTGTACTGAGACATTCTGTAGATGAACAGGGTTAGAGTTAGAGGGACAGCAGTACTGAGACATTCTGTAGATGAGTAGGGTTAGAGTTAGGGGAGAGCTGTACTGATACATTCTGTAGATGAGCAGTGTTAGAGTTAGAGGAGAGCTGTTTTGATACATTCTGTAGATGAGCAGTGTTATAGTTAGGGGAGAGCTGTATAGATACATTCCGTAGATGAGCAGGGTTAGAGTTAGGGGGACAGCAGTACTGAGACATTCTGTAGATGTGCAAGGTTAGGGTTAAGGGAGAGCTGTATTGAGACATTCTGTAGATGTGCAAGGTTAGGGTTAAGGGAGAGCTGTATTGAGACATTCTGTAGATGTGCAAGGTTAGGGTTAAGGGAGAGCTGTATTGAGACATTCTGTAGATGTGCAAGGTTAGGGTTAAGGGAGAGCTGTATTGAGACATTCTGTAGATGTGCAAGGTTAGGTTTAAGGGAGAGCTGTATTGAGACATTCTGTAGATGTGCAAGGTTAGGGTTAAGGGAGAGCTGTATTGAGACATTCTGTAGATGTGCAAGGTTAGGGTTAAGGGAGAGCTGTATTGAGACATTCTGTAGATGTGCAAGGTTAGGGTTAAGGGAGAGCTGTATTGAGACATTCTGTAGATGTGCAAGGTTAGGGTTAAGGGAGAGCTGTATTGAGACATTCTGTAGATGCGCAAGGTTAGGGTTAAGGGAGAGCTGTATTGAGACATTCTGTAGATGTGCAAGAAAATCTCTTACCAGCAGTTCGCACACAGCAGCTACAACTCAATCTTAGTCACTGACGATGTTGTCAGCTAAATATAGTTGGTTACGTAACACCGTAAAAATCGTAAAACGGGAGAGGGTGACGGTGGGGGTGAGGGTGATGCTGGGGGAGGGGGGAAAGAAACAAGGAGAGGGCGTTTTAATAAATAAATTGAAGCCACCAGGGTCGACACACGATTGGAAGGCAACCGCTCTTCGGCAGCTTTTACAAATCTATTTATAGAGAAGATGTTTACCCCGCGATCAGACTTGACAATCAGGTCAGTGGTCCTCAACCTGTCATAATGTTAAACTTCTTATTGTTTTAGGAATGTCATCTTCACTTTAATTTCAATTGTATCAACCTGATGTCTTCAAAAACTCTTTATTTGGCCGTGGCAGTCTTTTAAACCAGGGTTTCATTCATATAAAAATAAGAAGTCAAGACATTTTTTCTTTTAATAGATTTTAGGACAATCCTGCACAACTCAAAATGTAAGGCGGGCCGTAATTCATTATGACAAACTTGTGCGGGCCAAAAGAATATGGTCAGGGGGAAAGCTATAAAGAAAGAAAATAATAAGAATAAAGAGTTTTTCGTTACCTCGCGGGCCTCAAAGTGGGTGCTTGCGGGCCACATGCGGCCCGCGGGCCGTACTTTGTGCAGGCCTGTTTTAGGACATAAGAGCGCTGTAAGCATGCTAAAATAGCATAATTTATTAGCTTTGTATTGACAAAGTGGTTTGACGGGACATTTTTTTCGCCTTCGTATGCGTTACCAACTCAACCCGGCCACGGTTTCATAAATGATCTGCGCGGATTCTGGGTTTAATCTCGCCGAGCTTGGGGGCCCGTAACGAGAAGGCGGGCTTTGTTTTCGGGGCGCTAATGAAGTTGCGATGAGGCCCACAAAGAACCCACAAAGCATTGCACGGTCATTGAAACAACACCCGCTCCAAAGTCTTAAAGGCGTCGGTCTGAGTGGAGGTGGGTTGAAAGACTGATGGAAAGAGTAGATCGAGACAGGCAGATTCACACACGGGGGGCGAACCTTATTTCACAATTGATCATGGAGACATACGCGGAGGCAACTTGGAAAAACCTGATGTCACTTGTGGAGAAAATGATGCATCCCGTTATCCACTTTGGATCATTTTATAAGTCAGTCTACAGCATTGTGTGCGTTTAATTAAGTAATCAAAGGCTTCATTTAAGTCTAAAATTTCATCATAACAAAAATCTGAATGCTCATAAATATATAATATATTCGCTATATATAAAAACCATTTAAAAAAAAAAAAAAGCTTTCCCGAAAAAAACAACAACCAGAAGTTGTAATCTTGGCAAGTTTTGTTAGTGGCCTCATCATAAATAGCAGAGTTTTGTTGCCAGAAGTTGTAATCTTGGCAAGTTTTGTTAGTGGCCTCATCATAAATAGCAGAGTTTTGTTGCCAGAAGTTGTAATCTTGGCAAGTTTTGTTAGTGGCCTCATCATAAATAGCAGAGTTTTGTTGCCAGAAGTTGTAATCTTGGCAAGTTTTGTTAGTGGCCTCATCATAAATAGCAGAGTTTTGTTGCCAGAAGTTGTAATCTTGGCAAGTTTTGTTAGTGGCCTCATCATAAATAGCAGAGTTTTGTTGCCAGAAGTTGTAATCTTGGCAAGTTTTGTTAGTGGCCTCATCATAAATAGCAGAGTTTTGTTGCCAGAAGTTGTAATCTTGGCAAGTTTTGTTAGTGGCCTCATCATAAATAGCAGAGTTTTGTTGCCAGAAGTTGTAATCTTGGCAAGTTTTGTTAGTGGCCTCATCATAAATAGCAGAGTTTTGTTGCCAGAAGTTGTAATCTTGGCAAGTTTTGTTAGTGGCCTCATCATAAATAGCAGAGTTTTGTTGCCAGAAGTTGTAATCTTGGCAAGTTTTGTTAGTGGCCTCATCATAAATAGCAGAGTTTTGTTGCCAGAAGTTGTAATCTTGGCAAGTTTTGTTAGTGGCCTCATCATAAATAGCAGAGTTTTGTTGCCAGAAGTTGTAATCTTGGCAAGTTTTGTTAGTGGCCTCATCATAAATAGCAGAGTTTTGTTGCCAGAAGTTGTAAACTTGGCAAGTTTTGTTAGTGGCCTCATCATAAATAGCAGAGTTTTGTTGCCAGAAGTTGTAATCTTGGCAAGTTTTGTTAGTGGCCTCATCATAAAAAGCAGAGTTTTGTTGCCAGAAGTGATAAAAGTATTAACCATCCCCCCCCCCCAAAAAAAAAAATCCATTGTTTTGAATATATGAGATAACCCACTTTGAAAATTTAAATTCACCCTTAATTGTGTATTTGCACACCCCACCCCCTTTTTTTCGGACTGTGCCCCAACACGGACTGTGCCCCAACTCGGACTGTGACCCCAACTCGGTCTGTGCCCCAACTCGGACTGTGGTCAACATCGGACTGTGGTCCAAATCGGACTGCGCCATAACTGGGACTGTGTCCCAACTCAGGCTGTGCGCCAACTCGGGTTGTGCCCCAACTCACGCTGTGCCCAACTCGGACTGTGTCCCAACTCATATTGTGCCCCAACTCGGACTGAAGACTTACAAAAATATCTATTTTCTCAAATATTTACACTGTATTCATCTAAAACAGATCAATGAAAGACTTTGGTTCCAACAATATTCATATGTGATTTTGACACGATATATTTTGAGCACTTGGGTCTTCAAATTAATATATTTCTGAAACAGCACCATTCACCCGGCTTATTATTATGTCTAAACGAGTGTCCATTGGCCACTTTCAAGACTCCCTGATTTTGATCAAAGTGAAGCTGGCTCCAGGAAATGAGGTAGTATATGTTTAACTGGAGACCTGTGCCAGAGGTAGTGAAAACCCCACATATCTCCCGATTCTCCAGGAGGGCGAACCGTGGCAGCTCTACAACAGTCACATCTGCACAGCGGACTAAAAAGTGTACGTAGTTTCTGGGTTAAGTTATAGATTATGCTTAAATTGCAACCGTTTGGGAAGGTTGCGCCTGATGGGTGGAAGTATTTTGCTAATACACAACTGCCTGACACGCCCATTCACCAGGAAGACATCGTATATTTAATTGGACATTTGAGAACTTCCGGAAAGTAACCATGGATACTCTTTTTGAGAATTAAAAACAAAAATCCCTGCCATAATTATGATGTATTCCGCCTCAATAATTAACTTTAATAGAATACACCTTTGGGTAACGTGCGGGCACCTCTGGGTAATGAATATCAATCTTATCAGTTTTCTGTAAATGGTTACACGAGACGCCCGGTGGGTTTAACCTGCACCAGTCGTGGTTCGTAATTGTATTCTGCAACATGTTTCACGCATAGGTATGTGTGCCAGTATTGAATACGGTGGACCTAGCAAAGGTATGTGTGCTGGTATTGAATACGGACGACCTAGCAAAGGTATGTGAGCCCGTATTGAACACGGTCGACCCATCAAAGATAATATGTGTGCTGGTATTGAACACGGTCAACCTAGCAATGGTATGTGTGTCAGTATTGAACACAATCGACTTAGCAAAACAAGCGTGAACAATCAGAAACAACGCGAAAGCAAAAACGAACTATTGGCATTATCAGAGTCACAAGACGACATTTCAACACACCGGTCGACGTGATTTACGTAAGAAGTCTTTCTTTCTTTTTTCTTGTCGTAAGCCATGCAACGGTGGGCACTCACGCAGAACTTTAAATATCAACCTATCCGACTGCCAACCCACTCCCTATCCACTGTGAGCCCACTGCTGACCCACCACAAACTATCCGCATGGCTGCTGCTAACGCCAACCCACTACCCAACCACTGCCAACCCATAGTTTTATTTTTTTTTTAAACGTACCAGCTGGTGGCTGCGTTCCCATACAAAAAGAGTATGCTAATTTAGCCTCAAAACGTCCATCGATTCAAGGGCGAGCATTGGGCTCACCCCGATGTATCCAGAGATACCAATATCAAGGATCTGGAGTTTAAATCCCCCCCGCTTTGAGAACCGTGAAATATAGGTTCAACCCAACATAACCACACTTGCTGGAAACAATTGTTGTTAAAAAAGGGGGGGCACGATATAGGCTTATGTCACATAACAAGACTTCTAAATTAGGTTTTTTGTTTCAAGTTATTCAAGTGAATAAATAACACAAAAAACAAGATCTCCAAGATGAAACCACACAAACCAAACCACGATGATTTCTACAGCAATGCTCACACAAACGGCATTTACCTGTAAGATTCACACAGCCCTTCCAGTCACGGATATCTCCACACGACCCAACTCGCAGAACCCGATATCCATGCAAAATGCGATATCCACGCGTAAAAAGTAACCCTCCCCCAAAAAGATATTCTTCCGCAGACAGTTTTAGCGATGCCCGTGTGAGTGAGAGAAACCTGAATGGTTTGAAAGCCGTCCACTACGCCGCCGACCTAGTTAGCCATAGCCACGGGCACAGCTGTGCCTGTAACAGGAATAACGTCCAATGTTAGGGACACAGCAAACCATTGTTTGAAAAAGTCATTTCAATTTCCAAACAAGGGACGGCCGATCGCAGTCAGTGGCGCGTCTATACTGCATAGGTGACAAAGGGGGCTGTGTACTGAATGGGAGCGCGAATAACGGTGCGGGCACAGTTCAGCCCTCACGGGATAAAAGTCAAAGTCTCACATAAGTCAAGTTTGGTAAAGTCAAGTGCCAGATAAGTCAATTCTCAAATTAGCCAAGTCTCGGATTGGTCAAGTCTCAGAAATTCAAATCTCAGAAAGTCAAATTTCAGGTAAGTCAAGTCTCAGATAAGTCAAGTCTCAGATGTTTTAAGCCTCGGAAATTCAAGTCTAAGAAAGTCAAGTTTCAGATAAGTCAAGTCTCAGATAAGTCAAGTCTCAGATACGTTAAGGCTCAGATACGTTAAGCCTCAGATAAATCCGTAGCTTGATCATCATAAAGGGTCGGTGTGCAACAGCTGTGGAGCGATGGGCGAACAAATCAGCAGTCTTCATCCAACGAAATGGCGTTACCCACTGCATTGCAGCCCAGTCAAGGATGGCACCAGTATGTCAAGCCACAGCATGATCAGGGAATGGTACCAGCATGCCCAGCCTATTCAAGGATGGCACCAGTATGTCAAGCCACAGCATGATCAGGGAATGGTACCAGCATGCCCAGCCTATTCAAGGATGGCACCAGTATGTCAAGCCACAACATGATCAGGGAATGGTACCAGCATGCCCAGCCTATTCAAGGATGGTACCAGCATGTCAATTGACAACATGATCTATGGTACCATCATTTCCACCACAACACGACCAAGGATGGTACCATCATGTTCGCTCACAGCATGATCTAGGATGGTGCCATCATGTTCGTTACACTTACACCAAAAGGATGTCCCCGTTCCCCCTAAAAATGTGATGACAGAAGAATGAAAAATTGCGTTGATCAAATCCAAAACCGTGCCAACTATGTTGAGAACTTTGTGATACCATGACAAGCAGGAAATTATTTTTATTACAAGACATCAAACGCCAAATATAGCAGGGACATTTGGAAAGTGGGGGGGGGGAGGGAAGGGGGTAGGGAAGATTGGATCCCGTTTGCCCGTCATGTTCTGTAAGGGGGGGACACAAAGAATGACCATCGCTTCCTTGTAAAAGTCAACGCCAGAAAATTGGTCCTGTCGAGATTGCGGCTGGCCTCCCCCCTCCCCCCCCCCCC